>SKCR01038318.1:0-134525 GCA_019454045.1 Zanthoxylum bungeanum | reverse complement strand
AAGCACCAACAACTACCATAGCCGAATCCAAAACAAACCAAACTCACCCTTAGCCGAATCCAGAACACCAAAATCCTTCAAAGTCGAGACCACCACAAGCAATAACCCTCCTTAGCCGAATCAAAACACTCCCCTCCTTCACCAAGAACACATCCCCCCATACAGCCATTACAACCACTGAAACACCCCCTAATAAACACTCAAAACCAGCACCCTAAAACACGCCTAAATAGCCCCTGAATCGCCTTAAAACAGCAGCCCAAATCCTCTTAAAACAGTCCCTAAAAACCTTAAAAATAGTAACATAAAACTGCACTCATAATCCTTAAAAATAATTACACACAACTGCACTAAGCACCACACAAACTTGGAACAGTTCATTGAAACGTCAAAACAGGTGGCCTGAGCAGTGAGCAGCAAAACAGAGGCCGAACAGGAGCAGAACGGAGTTCAAACCGCAAGCAAAACAGCAAAGCAGTGAGCTAGGACGCTAAACCAGTGAACCGGAGAAGTTGAGGAGCTGTACCCTTCCGACGTCCGTGAAACGCAAGCCTGAAAGTTGGCAAAAAGGTTAGACCTGAGGGTATCTTTCACACTCGTTTTTCTGTATTATTTATTAAATATTACTTGCATGATTGTCATGTTGAAATGCATGTTGTGGCCTTTGAGTAGATAAATATGCATGAATTATGAGATGTAATATGTTGCGGCTGTGGAATAAAATGAGAGACGTGTCAACTCTCGCGGTATATCGGATGGAAACCCGGACATAAATTTCATAGCCGATTCCGAATGGACGGTAATATGATCTGTACTCGGGACACAACTCCACGTACCGCTTGAGTAAACGGCTCCCTCTTTTGTTTTTTGTTGCTTTTGTTTATTTTTCGTCACTTGAATTATGTATGTTGTTTATTTATGCATGATTCAATCGAGCGCATGGGCTTAGTAAGTGGAATGAAAGATCCCCTATGGGGAGGGGTTAAAGCCCTTTACCACGATGCTTTTCCGCGCTGGTTGATGTGTGTTCGGTTGGATGCAAGATACGTTCAATCGGGCATACTTAGTTTGATATTATTGTCTTTATCTTTTTATGCATGGTTCAATCAAGCGCATGGGCTTAGTAAGTGGAATGAAAGATCCCTTATGGGGAGGGGTTAAAACTTTTTACCACGATGCTTTGCCGCGCCGGTTGATGTGTGTCCGGATTGGATGTAAGATGTGTCCAATCAGACATACTTGGTTTTGATATGATTGTCTCTATTTTTGTATGTATGATGCTATCGAGCGCATGGGCTTAGTGAGTTAGTCCAAAGGTCCTCTATCTGAGAGACGAAGACCCTAAAAGGCCACCTTTGTGACACTACTTCGCCGCGCCGGACGAAGTGTGTTTGGGTTGAATGTACGTTCAATTGGGCATACGAAGTCCTACACTTTTGTTGTCTTTATTTCATGTGTTGTGATGTGACGCGCATGGGCTTAGTATATTGGTCTAAAGGTCCTCTCTTTGAGAGATCAAGAGCCCCAAAAGGCCACCTTTACGGCAGTACTTCACCGCGCCCCTTTATTTTGTTGTTTATGTATTGCGTCCCATTTCATGCATCAGGTCCGTTCCCGTTCGAACGCGTTTACGAATGCAACTCGAACGCGCATGCATTTTGCCTTATCATGCATCAGGTCTCATTTCCAATCGAACGCGTTCACGAACGCCATACGAACGTGAGCATTTTGTTTCGCTTCCGTTCGAACGCGTTAACAAACGCCATACGAACGTGAGCATTCTATTTCATTTCCGTTCGAACGCGTTAATAAACGCCATACGAACGTGAGCATTCTGTTTCATTTCCGTTCGAACGCGTTAATAAACGCCATACGAACGTGAGCATTCTGTTTCATTTCCATTCGAACGCGTTAACAAACGCCATACGAACGTGAGCATTCCGTTTCATTTCTGTTCGAACGCGTTTACAAACGCTACACGAACGCGAACACACTGAACTGAGACATATTCATCACATGCCATGTATAATTGTTTCTTAGGTGATTTTTTTATGGAACCACACATAGTCGTTCTTATCTTTGTGCACATAATAATGAAAAGCATGTTTATTCCATTAGTTGCGTCATTTGCCTTAGTCTTGATTTAACGCATTACGATTCATATACCTATGCCATGATGACTTTGGAGTATTATTTCTTGTGATATATCGGATGGAAACCCAGACATAAATTCCGTAGCCGATTCCGAATGGACGGTAATGCGGTCTGTACTTGGGATACAATTCCACGTATCACTTGGAAAAGTGCTCACATGTATGCTTGTGCGGTTATTATGTATGCTGTGTTTTTCATGAATATGATATGCTGAATGAAGTTGTATGTTCGTTGTTACTTTGAGGTATTTTGAGGCATGTGTTCTTAGATATGAGATATATGTGAAATGTATGTATAAGTGTTATTTTGTACCCGTGAATTTAGAAGCATGATACTCTTGGAAATAAGTGCTACTTAAGCCTGATTAAATTATCACATAAATCCTGTCATTACAAGTGGCATAAGTAAGGGACCATTCCGAACCCACGGTTTGAGGTCTTCCCTTGCGAGGGGTGAGTGCAGCCTTAAATCTCATTTTCCCGGTTCACACCGGGTGGCGACTCCATTATTCTCCGGTTTAGTCCCCCGTGGCTACTCCGTACTCCCGACCGGGCCGTAAGCCCGGGACAGCATGCGTCGCCCAATTTTCTGTGTTCCCACACATCGCTAATACTTACGACAATCAGTATACTTTGGTTTTGGCATGGGTCGCTTCCCGAAGATTCGCCGATGACGTATGAGTCGCACTTTATTAATCTGGGATTAATTCGATGAGAGAGAAAAATTAATCTGGGATTAAATGTGGAAATATTTTATCTGGGATAAAATATTAATTAAAGAGAGAGAATGATTAATTTGGAATTAATCGAAGAATTAATATATTTGATATATTATACGAAATTGGATTTCGACGCGGAATTAAAATTAGATTTTAATTCGGGCGAACGAGTTAGTTTAGAATTAATTCGTTAGCGACGTGAATAGTGATTTTGCTCGGCATAATTACTTAATTGCGTCGCAACGGAAAATTCGTTAATTTGGAATTAGCGAACCGAGCCCAGGAGTGTTTGCGAGCACACTCGTATTTCGAATTCAAGTGCGGCCCGCAAGTCACATCAAGCGTCAAATCACTAGTCAATCAATTGATGTGACAACTTGTCACTTGATTGATGTGAATAGTTGATGAGAGTGGTTAAGGCTTTAAAGCCTTTGACTTTTGGTTTTTTGGAAAAGGATTTTGGTATTTGATTTTTGGAAAATCATAAACCTAATACAATTTTACAATTTCCTCTCTCTCTCTCTCTCTTTGATGGTTCACGATTTTGGAGCCAAAATCTCTCTTATCTCTCACGGCAACAAGGCATTTTCTTCTTCTGTTTTTCTGGTCAAAACCGAGATTTAAGGAGAAGAAAAGTGGTGATTTTTGTGCCAAAAATCAAGAGTGCTAGCACACTTTAGAGTATTGCGAAGGTGATAGGGAAACCCACCCGTGGGCAAGGAATTCACACAAGTTTGGACCTTGGAGGAATCATCATTGCCGAATTTGAAGAGCCTAAATTCTGCTCACTGCCGAGACTTCCAAGGAGGGAGAAAAGAATTTTGTTCTTCACCGCATCGCCTCAACCGATCGATGTAAGTATTCCGTAACTTCCTTGATGTATTCGCATATATGTTTCATTGCTTAAATGTATTCGCAAATATCATTTGTAATTAGATTACCAAGATATATAATGATAAAAGTCCATATGATTAGTACCGGATAAATAAGATATGAGACAGTATTAATCCACTAAGGTTTAATCATTAAATTGTTAGTGTTCCTAGAACATGCCAAGGATCTAATAAGCATGAAAACATGTTCATAAATTCAAAATAAGTTGCGGAATTACTTACATTGAATGGATTTGAGCTTTAAAATTTTGAGAAGAAGATCCAAGATCCAAGATACTTCCTTTGTTGATTCCAAGCTTTGAGTTGAAGATCTCCAAGATCTTTGGTTTGTTGATTCCAAGCTTTTAAAGTTGTTTCCCTATCACCTTAGTTGATTCCATGAAGTGCTAGCTCCTTTGAAATTGCAACAAAATCAAAGTGTAGAAAGGATGAGGCTCACGCCCATTGTAGAGAGTATTAGGGTTTTCATTTCCAAAATGTGTTACAAGTGTGTTGTGTATTGAGAGAGAGAAGGCTTTTTGGTTTTGTTAAAGGGTTTTACCCTTTTACCCAAAACCATGTAGTTGGGGTAATTTGGTTTCACCTAAACCAAGTGGTTGGAAAGTAAGTGGTTTTGGCATAAATGCCAACCACCACTTCACATGTGTGACATGTGTGAAGTGGGCCCCACCATTTTGAATTCAAAACTCAAAATGTCTCTACGAACATTTGCCGCGGCTCGGTTCTGTTTAATCAGATTAAACGAACTTTCATCGCTAAATAATTAAATCTAATTTAATTAAATAACGATGCCTCGCAAATATATTACGAACGTCGTTTACGAATTAATTCTAAATTAATTCGTTCGTTTGTATTAAAGTCCGACTTTAATTTCGTAACGAAATCCAATTCATATTAATATATCCAATATATTAATTTTAGCCCATGTGAATAATTAAATAGAAAAATCAAATTTAACCATTAAATTTATTTTACCGATTAATTCCAAATTAATCGCGTTCTCTCTCTTCCGAACACATTTAATCCCAGATTAAATAATACCTCAATTAATCCCAGATTAATTTTCTTTCTCTTAATTAATCCCAGATTAATTCTCTCTCTTAATTAATCCCAGATTAATTCTAATTTAAATCAACTGTCATCGGTGAATCTTTGGGAAGCGACCCAAGAGATCCCTGGATATGTTGGCAGTAAATACGGTCATCGGATTATCCGAATACGTGCGTACCTCGTACCACGTGCTTACCGATTTACAAGACATGGTTGGCTTCTAGCAAAGCACCGTGCCTACCCAATTCTCCAGAAATATTCTTACTGGAATATATAATCTATGTCAGGCGTAGTATACGTAGTATTGCGTATTGCGATCCAGTATCGAATGTCACGTGCTAGGCCTGGGGCTGGAATGTGTCTGCCCCGTACGAAGCACATGTCGGATGTCTGGCAACTAGTCTCTATTATCGGATATACACGACCTAGTCATAATATCCCGATGACTGCAGTACTTAAGAGAACTAGTACCGTATCCTACGTGACATCATCTCCACTATGACTGGAGTGATACTTCCGTCTTGACATCACACCTAATACACTACGATTCTCAATATACCTAGTAGAGGCGTACACAGAACCGGTTAAAGCCCTGGATGACCAAAACTAAAGCATACCAATTGTCACACGTATTAACGGTGCAAGTCTCAGGTTAAGACAAAATACACCTACCCTGATTTCGGACTTCCATAGACACATAGTCATACTACCAATGGAATTCCGAGGGGTCTATCCAGAGCGAAGCTGTTTTCCGTACCATCGATAAAACACAACCTCCTATTACACTTGCATGAGTATCCTATACCCAAATATATGAGAACTATGCCGTTATGATCTCACATAACACGCACAAGTGTAATACCAGTCTATTCCGCATTATCGATGTCCAGTCTCGATAATACTACGACTAGGGATATTTAATGATTAATCCTTCGTGGACTGATATTGTCTCATATCATCTCAATCCAGGAACTAATCATAAGGACCTCCTTGTAGGGGTTATTTAGGGGGTGAATCCGGTAACGCAGCGGAAGCGGTGAAAATCCAATTTTCAGATTTCAAAAATTTTTCTCGGATTAATTAAATAAACATATTTATTTAATATTCCAATAATCAAATTATGAAAATAAATTCAATAAAACAATTTTAAGTGAATTTACTGAAATACCCTTGCTTTGTATTTTTGTCCGTTTTAGTCCGAAATTGATCCAATCAATTTTGAATGATTCTAAATCATTTCTAAGATGAACTTATGATGTTCAAAACATCAAAACACCAAAGCAACCAAAATCCCCAATTTTCCTTATCTTGGCCGAATGCACCATTTGGTGCCCAAGTTGACCATTTGGTCATTTCATGCTTCAAAACTCATCCAAATGAAATCCAATCAACATGAAACTTTGCATGCATCATATACACACCCAAATTCTCAACATATATGAAAACCCCCAAATTTGGAATTAGTTAAAAACCCTAATTTTTCAATTTCCTCAAATTGGACAAATTAGACCAAATACATTAAATCAATTACTTCAATCATCATTCTTCCATCCAATCCAAGTCTCAACACAATGAAACAACTCAAGATCAAATCTAGGTCATTTAAGAGTGGGTCAATAACTCTAGATTAGCAACATGGTTTCATAAACCTTAAAAGAATCCTTACAACTACAATAGTCACAAGTTTCCTTCACCATACATGCTCAACACTTCTATCAAACTTCCACCAACAAAAACACAAAGAAATAAAGAAATAAATAATCTAAGAACATCACATGTTGAAGCCTTGAACCTAAGGAACATATTCCTCTCTAATAGTAAGTTGGAAAAACTTACTAAATTCCAAGCTATCTTTGATTTTATCTTTCTTTTCTCAAGCTTCCTTTGCCTTTCTTCAATGGAGTTTATTTTGATAAAGTGTATTAGGTTAACTTAATGAAATGAAAATGAAAACAATTTATATTAAGGCAAAAATATGCCTTGGCCGAAATTGCATATACCAAATGCAAGAAATTGTAATTTCAATTTCATTTCAATTATCATTATATCAACTTGCACAAATATCTTATAAACTACTTTATTAGATATTTATTTTGGTCAACAAATGCAACTAATGTCATTTACTTTAAATATCCTAATGTAAGATATTTATATTTTAATTAATTTAATCATTTAACAATTAAATAATTAATTAATTAATCAAATACAAATATATTAAATATATGTATAATATTTACATTAAATATTAAAAACATATATTCATTTAGGAAATAAGTCAAATAACTCATTTTGACTATTAATTAATGTGTATTTAAATTAATCAAGTATTAAATGTAAATACACAATAATCAAGGAAATGACTATCTAGTCTCTTTAGCATGTATCTTGCGTTTAACCATTAAACGACTTTATAAATAATCAATATTATTTATTTATGTTGGTCTAGTGCTCAACGAGTATGTTTCATTATTGAGACTCTCTAGGTTCAGGTATATCCGTCACAAAATTTAATTTCGTGTCCATAATCTATCCACCCGTAGATTATGATGATCACGGATAATCTCGCTAAACCATACAGGTCGAGGTCATCGCAAATGTATAATTCCTCCGTCACAGGTATCCGGATAAATCTCAGAGATATAGATGTAAACGTCAAATCTCTATCGGGATTATCCAGTCGACTATTCTATTAGCAATCTCAAAAGAATGTTTAGAACTAGCTTCTAAACTTTACCACGGGCCCATGGATTTATCTGATTGCTAATCATATGGACTACCTATGCTCTGGTACACAGAACTGACGGATCCTATCTTGATACACATAGGACACCCTGAGGATCTATCTACACCCAACGAACAGGCGGAGGTCTGATCTAAATAGATCGGTGACGTGACTGCCGTCTAAGTGTAGAAGATGTCTCATGTGCCCACAATGGCATCTCAAGTCTAAGAATCACAAGTGCTACTCAACCCAAGAAGATTCTTATTGACGCTGGTGTACCATCCATTAAGAATCTTCGGTGAGTCGTTCAGTGTTTATCCGCTATAAACACCTACACGTCTATACTAGTCTCCAAGACTAATGGTTCATTGAGAAACCATTGGAATCAAATATTCCAGTATACGACATGTACCGGTCTCAACGGGTTTACTATACTGACCAAGTAGTGTAAACCTTGACCAGGAACTGTCTGAGAATGACAACGTCATGATACATCTCAATGTCCGTTGCGACGCTTTTGCAACTGTATCATGACTAATCATTCTAGGGTCATTACGTCTTTACCATAAAGTAATATAGATTATATTATAGAAACTGCATATATTATTCATAATAATAATGTTTTACAGAAGTATTTAACAGAAATACAACCGGGAATTGGCGCTCTGAGCACCAACCCCAACACTCCTATCATTTATACATCTAGGTGATCTAATCACAAATGATAAGAGTGCAATCTCTTTGTCACATAGTTAATTTGTACAACAACACCATGATCTGTACAAATAGTGACGCTATAGGTCATAATTGTCCAACATAAATATACCTAGTCGTAGTATTATCGAGACTGGACATCGATAATACGGAATAGACTAGTATTGCACTTGTGCGCGTTATGGGAGCATAACGGCATAGTTCTCATATATTTAAGTATTGGATACTTATCCAAGTGTGATAGGAGGTTGTGTTTACCGATGGTACGGGAACAGCTTCGCTCTGGATAGACCCCTCGGAATCCCATTGGTAGTATGACTATATGTCTATGGGAATCTGAATCAGGCTAGGAGTATTTGGTCTTAACCTGAGACTTGCATCGCTAATACTTACGACAATCAGTATACTTTGGTTTGGCATGGGTCGCTTCCCGAAGATTCGCCGATGACGTATGACTCGCACTTTATTAATCTGGGATTAATTCGATGAGAGAGAAAAATTAATCTGGGATTAATTGTGGAAATATTTTATCTGGGATAAAATATTAATTAAAGAGAGAGAACGATTAATTTGGAATTAATCGAAGAATTAATATATTTGATATATTATACGAAATTGGATTTCGACGCGGAATTAAAATTAGATTTTAATTCGGGCGAACGAGTTAGTTTAGAATTAATTCGTTAGCGACGTGAATAGTGATTTTGCTAGGCATAATTACTTAATTCGTCGCAACGCAAAATTCGTTAATTTGGAATTAGCGAACCCGAGCCCGGGAGTGTTTGCAAGCGCACTCATATTTTGAATTCAAGTGTGGCCCGCAAGTCACATCAAGCATCAAATCACTAGTCAATCAATTGATGTGACAACTTGTCACTTTATTGATGTGAATAGTTGATGAGAGTGGTTAAGGCTTTAAAGCCTTGACTTTTGGTTTTTTGGAAAAGGATTTTGGTATTTGATTTTTGGAAAATCATAAACCTAATACAATTTTACATTTTCCTCTCTCTCTCTCTTTGATGGTTCACGGTTTTGGAGCCAAAATCTCTCTTCTCTCTCACGGCCACAAGGCATTTTCTTCTTCTGTTTTTCTGGTCAAAACCGAGATTAAGGAGAAGAAAAGTGGTGATTTTTGTGGAAAAAATCAAGAGTGCTAGCACACTTTAGAGTTTTGCGAAGGTGATAGGGAAACCCACCAGTGGGCAAGGAATTCACCCAAAGCTTGGACCTTGGAGGAATCACCATTGCCGAATTTGAGGAGCCCAAATTCTGCTCACTGTCGAGACTTCCAAGGAGGGAGAAAAGAATTTTTTTTCTTCACCGCATCGCCTCAACCGATCGATGTAAGTATTCTGCAACTTCCCTGATGTATTCGCACATATGTTTCATTGCTTAAAACGATCACGGTTAGACCGTAGATTTCCAACAATGGTATCAGAGCCAAGTTGAGCATGAAACTTGAACTTAGGGTTAAAATTCGGTAAATTGTATTTGAGCATGATTTGATAAAATTACTTGATTGAGTATGCTTAAATGATGTTTAATTGAAGTTTGATTGGATCAATTTCATGAAAATTGATTGGATCATTTTTTGCCCAAAAAGTTGGCTTTGCCGAATATGAATGCCCTAAATAGTCATAGTGATTTTTTTGTTTTTGATCATTGGATGAGTTGGAAAACAATTGGGTAATGTTGAATCGGATTTAATTGGATTGAATTCGAATCGGACATAAAATACCCTAATTGCCGAGACTATATGCATGTGAAATGGGTTTGATTTTTGATTAAAATGTGTTGGACATGTTTTGATGTTAATGTGCATGATTAATTAGGCTAATTGATGTTTTGGAAATGTTAATTTTGGTAATTAATTATGGATTACACTTTGAGTAATTAAATTATGAAATTGGAATTTTGGAATTTAATTATGTTGGGCTTAAATTGGATTTGGGCTTGAAAAGTTGTAATTGGGCTTAAATGGGCTTGGTTGTACCAAGATGGGTTTAGGCTAAATTGGTTGGATCCAATTGGGCCCAAAACCATATCCATAAAGTCCAATTATGACTAATGGACCTTTAATAATAATTGGGCCTAATGGGCCTAAATTGGTTTCTTGGCAAATAAGGGTGATTCCTTAAATGGGCTTTGGTAATTGGGTTTGACCCATATTGACCAAAAGTCCATGCCTTAAGAAATTAATTAAAAGTCCATTAGACTTTAATTAAATTAACATTGGATGTTAATCGGGCTTTGAGTCCCGTAACGGCTAGATTTAGAATCTAAGTCGTAAAGGTTTGTTAATAAAGTGTAATATTTAATTTGGAATTAAATAGTGAATTAGTATTAAATACAAATTGAATGGGATTTAATTTTGTAGTTCAATTTAATTCAAGAATTCGTACTTTGAGTACTTATTCGCAAAACGAGTTGGACTCGCGCAAAATCAAATCGTTGTTTGAACATTGGATGGTCATTAATTATCAGATTAATTAATTGGATTAGATTTATTGATAACATGCTTGTGTGAATACATGGTTGCGATGCATGAATAATGTATATAGGATGGATATTAGATGGGTGGGGCAATTTTGGAAATTGTTGTAATAAATTGAGAATTTATTAATTGGACCTCCGTGTCCAGCCTATTACCTCCTTACTCTGTGTATTTCTTTTCTCACCTATTCCCCTCAATGTAAATGAGGTTTCTTTAGAAGTGTTATGTAACGGGTAGAAGTAATACTTGTGCTAGCGGGAGAGAGGAAAGGAAGAGATTTGATCTAGGATCATTGTGTAAAGTATCCATCCGCATATCATTATTATTTTATTTATATGCGTCTTATTACGTGTTTAGAATGCATGTTTAAGGGTGTATGATGATGAAACCTTAACAAATATAATAAATTGGTTGCCAATTTGCACGCGAAAAACCCTCACAAAATATTAAGCATTTTTCCTTCCATTGAGTGATTCTTACTCAAGATCCAAGACTGGCATTGGTTTGTTGGCCAAAATCAAGGCCTTTATCCGTCGAGGATGTGTTTGAATCATGAAGGCTTTGTTCCATATCGGTGTCTTGTCCAAGTTGTGATTTGTTGGCCAAAGTCAAGATCACTTCTTGTCCATCGACATTGATTACGAAGCTTTCCTTGGTCAATGGGTTCCGTTTAACAGGGATCACTAAGTTTGTTATTCCAAAGCCAAGGCTTAGTTGATTCAGAGGAAAAAGGTTAGGCAATATATTGGATATATTGGCATATATAAGATATATGTTTCGGACTTGGATGTCCCCTTACTAGATCTAGGAATTGGATGGGATCCAATTGATCTTAGAGATCTACCTAGTTAATTATCATACAATTTGTTGGCCAAAGTCAAGATTGTGTGTTATTTAACGGGATCCTAGCCCACTAGGAAACAAGGTTTCCCGAATACTCGACAGAGGGTTAGAGGCTCACCGAAAAATAGTGGGAGGCAAGTATTAAATTTGCAATATTCGTTTAGTTACTTGCCATACGCGCTCATTTCAAATTTTTCGTCAAATAGATTAATATATATTAGGTGGACTAATATTTAATCGTTGTTTTAATTAAACAGTTGGACTGTATTCAAACTATTTCATTTATAGTTGATTTTATAATTGGATTATAGTAATCAATATAATTTAATTAATTAATTAAATTATAGTTGATTATATAGTTGGACTATAGTAATCATTATAATAAATAGTACCTAAAATCGTTGATCAAATAGTTGGACTATTAGAATCAAGATAAAATTGAAATATTAGTGTTTAAAACATAATCCTGGGTGAAAATGTATTTAAACGACTTTAATTTTCAAATTGGGAATAAGACTTCAGGATTGTCCTGAAAACTAAGAAGTTACTTTATTTGATAAAATAACATCTTAGGCCTAAGCCTGGAGTTAAGCAACTAGTAGAACATAATCTTTGGAAGATTTATGTGATGATAACTTTAGTGCTTAATCCATTAAGCTTGCCAAATAGACTCCTTAATTTCTTAATCAGAACTAAGGATTAGATCCTTAAAGTATGATAATGAAATTGAAGGATCTTCATAGATCTTTGAAGTACTAAATTGCAATGGTAAACTCTTGGAGAGTTAATGGCTATTCTCAAGGAGACAAAGCCAAAATGTTTGTAATATGGCAAAAAGCGCAAGGCGCACATTATTTCGACATTCTAGAAGGCCAAGGCTTGGCCAAAGGCTTCTGGGGTGTGAAAAAAGGCTAAAGGCAAAATCATTATAATCTTCTGGGAAGATAAAGGACATATCCCAAAATGTCTGCCTAAAATGTGGCAAACGGGGACACGGAAGCGTGACTGCCGTATGGACAAGGCAGACATGAAGGAATTGAAGAGGGGCAAGGCTCCGACTTCAAATATGTTTGTCATAAATATGTTCACAACTAGTATTAAAATTGGATTTTAGATACTGGATCTGGTACACAAATATGTACTGGTGTGCAGAATCTGCTATGAGCAGGATACTGACTTAATTTGAGATTTATCTGCGAATTGAAAACGGGACGAAAGTCACTGTTTTAACCGTAGAAACCTAAGTTTAGGAACTGCCTTCGGGTGTGTACTTAAATTAGGAAACTGTTATAATGTAACTAGTTTGACTAGATAAATTATCTCTATATCAGGGTTTAATCTGTTGCGGATATACCTTAATATTCTAGAACACTAAAGTGTTCATTTTATAAAGATGATATTGAGATAAACACATTAGATGTGAATAACAGTATTTATATTTTGAATGTAAATAAATCTCAAACATATGTTATGACAAACAAATAGCTCAAACTGATTTAATCAGTTGAGACTTATGTGTGGCATTGTTGTCTGAGACACAATTAAACAAGACTCGTATATCCACACTTTCGAAGAGTGGGTACTAGGACAAATTTGATTCCAATCAAATAAAGTCTATGAATCTAGTTTATTGGTAAAGTGCCTAAAACACCTTTACTTGGTAAAAGTGCAAAATGCCACCGATCTGTTAGCCCTAGTTCATAGTGAAGCAAGTGGGCCCATGTCTAGCTAGGCTAGAGGTGGATATGAATATTTCGTGACCTTTACGGATATGGCATCGCGTTATGGTTATGTGTTTCTCTTGAAACACAAATCGGAAACTTTTAGAGTTTCGACACGAAATAGACAAACAGAATCGGCTAAAGTATTAAACCATCAAGGTTAGACCATGATGAAAATACTTAAGCAATAAGTTTCTCAAATACTTGAAAGAGTATAGTATTCTTTCAATGAGGACTCCTCCCGGAACACGTCAATTTGACGGTGTGTCCGAGCAGAGAAACCTCATTTTGTTGGACATGATAAGATTAATCATGAGTCACTCTGAGCTACCATTTCCTTCAACGGATACGCATAAACAGTGCAGAACTTATTTAGAATAAGGTTCCATGAAAATCTGTTTAACAGACTTCATATTAGATATGAACAGGAAAGAAACTGGGTTTTCTCATTCCTGAATATTTGGGTATGCTAGGCATATATTAGGATGATACCAAACTAGAACCCAAATCGGATAAGTGCCTAAGTTGTGGTTATCCTAGGGAAACCAAAGTATAGTACTTATACAACTCACTAGAGAACAATGTAATTGTTGCTCGCAATGCGGTTTTCCTGAGAGGAATACCTATATGCAGTGGTAAGTGGGAGGAAAGTAAAACTCGATGAAAATTAGAGTTATACTATTCTCGGCACTGATTCCTTAATGGAACACAAATAGTTCATCAAGGATGAAACTATACCAATAATCCTCGAATACATAAGAACCACGTAAGTCGGAGAGAGTCGGAAAACAACCTGGGGTATGGGTTTCTGATCTCACCTCATAAAGGAACACCAACTGACTACGTATGAGGAAGTGATACAAGGTATCGACTCCCTATTATGGAAAAGTGCCATAAAGTCCGAAATGGATTCCATGTATAACAGCCAAGTTTGGACACTAGTTGTTGTACCGAAAGGCATTGTGCCTATTGGTACTATATTAGTCTTCAAGGAAGACATACGTGGAAGGCAACATACCAACGTACTAAACTAGGCTTGTAGCGAAAATGTATCGTTATCAACATTGTGTCGATCACGATGAAACCTTTTACATGTTGCCATGGTAAATCCATTTGGATAATGCTTGCTAATGCTGCATGTTTTATTTATGAAATATGTCAGCTGAATGCCAAAAATCGCTTTCCGAAAAAGGAAACCTTTTGGAGGATGTTTACAACATCCTGACGGTTTTTTTGCACCAAAACTAGCAAACAAGGTTTGCAGGTTATTCGATCCATGGATGGATTGAAGCAAGCATATCGTTCTTGGAATTATCGTTTTGATGTAATCATAATGGTATATGATTTGATTCAAAATGGAAATGATTCTTGTGTATATAAGGAGGTTAGTGGGAGCGTATTGACAGTGAAAGTCCTAAGTAATAATGACATATCATTTCTTGGAAATGATATTCCCATTAAACAATCGGTGAAAGCTTGGCTTTCATGAAAAATTCTCCGTAGAATTCTTGGGAGAAACAACATTTATTCTAGGAATAAAGATCTACTGGGATAGATTTAAAGTTGTTAGAACTCTCCGAGAACTTGTACATTGAAAAATGTACGTGACCTGGTGTCTCATACGCTTTGAGCATATGGAGTCACAATCGAGCCAATCCAAGTGATGGTCATTGGATTGATGTTAAGAACATCCGTTAGTATCTTAGAGGAACTAAGGATGCTGTCTTATACTATGGAGAAGGAGAAGTTGAAGTGACCGGGATCACTGCTGCAAGTTTCCAAACCGATAAATAACCGACTATAAATCGTAACAACGGTACTATAAAGTTTGAATAACGGAACAGTGAGATGGAAATCTTCCGAGCAAGATATTGTTGCCTAATAAACAACAATAGTGGATTATTGCTGCAGCTGAGGCAGCAATAGAAGCCTTCTGGATTGATAATAAAATCTAATTAGATTAGATATAATTCTGTTAGCGGCTGAGTTAGGCTACAGCGCAGGCTAAAGAATTAATGGTCTCATCAACGATCCATATATATAATTCGACTATTCATCTGATTCGTTCAGATCATACATCATGGCGATGTGATGATCGAACAAATCGCATCAGATGATAATCATGCAAATCCGCTAACGAAAGTCTTTTCTCAGTAATTTGAGCGAACCGTACATAGTTCGGGTGTAGGACACTTGAGTGACTGGCTATAGGCCAAGTGGGAGATTGTTGGACAGTTATGACCCATAGCGTCACTATTTGTACAGATCATGGTGTTTTTGTACAAATTAACTATGTGACAAAGGAAATTGCTCTTTTATCATTTATGATTAGATTACCAAGATGTATAAATGATAGAAGGTTCATATGATTAGTTCCGGATTGATAAGATATGAGACAGTATCAATCCATAAAGGTTTAATCATTAAATATCCCTAGTCGTAGTATTATCGAGATTGGACATCGATAATGCGGAATAGACTAGTATTACAGTTTGCGTTGTGAGGGCATAACGACATAGTTCTCATATATTTGGGTATAGGATACTCATGCAAGTGTAGTAGGAGGTTGTGTTTTACCGATGGTACGGAAAACAGCTTCGCTCTGGATAGACCCCTCAGAATTCCATTGGTAGTATTACAATGTGTCTATGGAAGTCCGAATCAGGGTAGGTGTATTTGGTCTTAACCTGAGACTTGCACCGCTAATACTTACGACAATCAATGTACTTTGGTTTTGGTCGTCCAAGGCTTTAACAGGTTCTGTGTACGCCTCTTCTGGGTATATTGAGAATCGTAGTGTATTGGGTGTGATGTCGAGATGGAAGTATCACTCCAGTCATAGTGGAGATAATGATCACGTAGGATACGGAACTTGTTCTCTTATATGCTGCAGCTATCGGGATATTATGACTAGGTCATGTTTATCCGATTATAGAGACTAGTTACCAGAGATCCGATATGTGCTTTGTACGGGGCAGACACATTTCCAGCCCCAGGCTTTGCATGTGACATCCGATGCTGGATCGAAATACGCAATACTACGTATACTACGCCTGATATAGATCACATATTCCTGTAAGGATATTTCTGGAGAATTGGGTAGGCATGGCGCTTTGCTAGAAGCCAACCTTGTCTTGTAAATCGGTAAAATGTAGTACTAGGTACTGACGTGTTCAGATAGTCCGATGACCGTATTTACTGCCAACATATCCGGGGATCTCATGGGTCGCTTCCCTAAAGATTCACCGATGATGTATGACTCGCACTTTATTAATCTGGGATTAATTAGATGAGAGAGAAAAATTAATCTAGGATTAATTGTGGAAATAATTTATCTGGGATGATAAAATATTAATTAAAGAGAGAGAACGATTAATTTGGAATTAATCGAATAATTAATATATTTGACATATTATTATAGAAATTGGAATTCGACGCGGAATTAAAATTAGATTTTAATTCGGGCGAACGAGTTAGTTTAGAATTAATTCATTAGCGACGTGAATAGTGATTTTGCTAGGCATAATTACTTAATTGCGTCGTAACGAAAATTCGTTAATTTGGAATTAGCGAACCCGAGCCGGGAGTGTTTGCGAGCGCACTCGCATTTCGAATTCAAGTACGGCCCGCAAGTCACATCAAGCGTCAAATCACTAGTAAATCAATTGATGTGACAACTGTCACTTGATTGATGTGAATAGTTGATGGGAGTGGTTAAGGCTTTAAAGCCTTGACTTTTGGATTTTTGGAAAAGGATTTTGGTATTTGATTTTTGGAAAATCATAAACCTAATACACTTTTACATTTTCCTCTCTCTCTCTCTTTGATGGTTCACGGTTTTGGAGCCAAAATCTCTCCTCTCTCTCACGGCCACAAGGCATTTTCTTCTTCTGTTTTTCTGGTCAAAACCGATATTTAAGGAGAAGAAAAGTGGTGTGATTTTTGTGGCAAAAATCAAGAGTGCTAGCACACTTTAGAGTCTTGCGAAGGTGATAGGGAAACCCACCCGTGGGCAAGGAATTCACACAAAGATTGGAGCTTGGAGGAATCACCATTGCCGAATTTGAGGAGCCCAAATTCTGCTCACTGCCGAGACTTCCAAGGAGGGAGAAAAGAATTTTGTTCTTCACCGCATCGCCTCAACTGATCGTTGTAAGTATTCCGCAACTTCCTTGATGTATTCGCACATATGTTTCATTGCTTAAAACGATCCCGGTTAGACCGTAGATTTCCAACAGTGACAACACCGGAGCTATAGCACAGGCTAAAGAACCAAGGTCTCATCAGAAATCCAAACACGTTCTTAGACGATATTACCTGATTAGAGAGATAATCCAAAGAGGTATGTGTGAATATAGAGAAGATTCCTACTGAAGAGAACTTAGCAGATTCTTTTACTAAAGCACTAACCCAACAGAAGCATGATAGACATGTTGAATTGTTTGGTGTAAAATATCATAGAGATGGCTTAGTGCAAGTGGGAGATTGTTGGTTAAATGCCCTAGATCGAATAGGGATAAATATGTTATTTTATATTATTGCGTTGATTAATAAAATTTGGCAGTTTATTTATAAGCATTGTCCATAAGTAATTTTGAATACTTGTAGAATAAAGTCCTTAGAATGACAATTAAAGAAATTAAATTAGTTTAATTTATGATGAGATCCAGTCATTCTTAAATGTCCCGATCGTAGGATTGCCAACGTAGGATATTGATAGATCCAGTTTAGATCGGCATATGTTATGTCTACTTCTTTATCGAATGAAGGTAGCTGATCTCATAAGCTACTAGTGAAGGTGTTCACTTAGTCTAACATATGAATGCTTGTTGGAGAATAAGTACATCGAACTGACCCGCTTGAGAACCCATATGGAGTGTTATCCACATGTCTATGGAATTTCTCTTTGTAAAGATAGTATGAATGATCCTTAGACTTGAAGATCTCCATGGCATCTTGTATGTGGATATATATGCTTTGACATTACACCTCCGTAGTCCATAGCGAGATTGCGTATAGGGTAATGATTGGGCAATATGAAAAGCGCGTACGAAGATAGTGAGTGATCAATAAAGGATTCACCGCTCTGGATAACATAGAGACGATATCCCAAGAGGCACGATTTGACATAAGTAATAAATAAGTCCATGGCCATGGCCATGGCGAGTTCTGAAAGGAGTTTCAGAAACTCTATATATATATTATCAACTTAAGTCAATGTTCTAATAGCCATGATTTAATAGAGTAGACATTTTCCATACTCTAGAATCGTTGGCGGGATATGTATGAGGCGAAAGGATTGATTTATATGGTAATCATATACGGAATAGGTATCACTAAAGTTGGTATTCTTTCTTAATTGGGGGTCATGATGTATTGCTAGATGCCGCTCTTGATCTATGGAAATTAGTTTCTTAATTAAAGAGTTAATTGAGGATAAATTAATTAGATTAATTTATCGAGACTTATGAAGTCTATAACTATCTACATTGCCAACATAAGAAAGAACCTAATGGGTCACACACTTTAAAGTATTGAAGAGTTAATGATAAATTATGTAGATTTAAGTTTTAGGACTTAAATGTTAAGTTCTTGAGCATTAGTCTTCTTTCTGGATTATTCCTTTTTCTCTGAAAAAGGCCTAAGAATGGAAGGTTTTTTTCAAGCTTCTTCGATGGCTTGCATTTAGTCACTGGGTATCAGTGTTTGTGTAGCTGTAGGGCTAAAGTACAGCGGAAGGTCTTGGTAGCCTCGGAAGATGGACACGGAGGAACTTATCAAAAAATGCAAGAATATTTCCTTACAAGAGGAAGAGGAGAATAAAGTGGTTTTTGTGGGAAGAATGAAGGAAACAGGGGAAATAATAGTAGCAGGGTGTTTGGTAGGGAAGGTCTTACTCTCCAGGGGTATTAACAGAGATGGTTTTGAGGCAGCCATGGCATAGGTGTGGAACATCCAAAAAGACGTTAAAATTGAAAGCTTGGGTGGTAATATCTTCATGTTTAAGTTCGCTTTGGAGACAGACAAAAGGAGGGTATGGAGAGGGGGACCATGGCATTTTGACAGGGCCCTTATAGTGTTGGCCGAACCAATGGGTATAGGAAATATTACGGAGTAGCTCTTCACTTACACTTCATTCGGGGTCCAAGTCCACAACGTGCCCATTATGTGTACGGAAAAGAATATCATCAGAGAACTAATGAGAAAAATCAGAGCAGTAGAGGAGGTGGCGACAGATGAACAAGGAGACTGTTTTGGCAGGTACATTAGGGCAAGAATTTCTATTGATATCACTAAATCTCTTAGAAAAATGTTGTTGTTGGAAAGAGGGGAGGGAGAAGATATCATCATGCCCCTTCAGTATGAAAGACTACCAGACTTCTGTTTCTGTTGTGGACGTATTGGCCACCAAAGTAAGGAATGTGAGGCCTTCAAGGGACAATCCAAGGAAACTTTGAGTTATGGTGCCTGGATGAGAGCTACCTCATTATCGGAAAAATTTTGTTCTAGTCGCGGTCGAACAAGAGACGGTGGGGGTAGAGATAGATCTGGTGGGGAAGCAGTCATGAAGTAGGTAAGGGACGAAAGGCTCAGGGAGAAGAAAAAATATCATAAGGAATCGAGGAAGAGGATGCAGGTTTCAGAGGAGGGAAGTAAACCAATAACAGCTGGACACGTGGAAGAGAGGGGTTCTGTGTTGGAATTCTCTAAGCATCCCAAGATCATTTCAAGCAATGAAAATACAAAGCGAATACAATCGAGGAAGTTGCGGAATACTTACATCGATCGTTTGAGCGACGCGGTGGACAACAAAAATTGATTTTCTGCCTCCCACATGTCACGGCAATGAGCTGCTGGTTTCCACCATTTTCGGCTTTGGGTGAGCTCCATCAAGCTCCAAGCTTCGTCAAATGATTCCAAGCTCATGGGTGGACTTCCCTATCACCTTCGCATGTCTCTCGGAGTGCTAGCTCTTGATGATTTTGCCACAAAATCACCACACTTTGCTTCCCTTCATGCTCGGTTTTTGCCCAGAAAAACCAGTGAAGAACAGCCCCATGGGCGTGTGAGAGAGAGAAGAAAAGAAAGAAATAGAGAGAGTTGGAAATGTGTAATGGTTAATTGATTTCTCAAATCAATTCAACATATACCAAATAATAAAATAAAAATATATGTCATTCAAGCTTTCAAAAGCTTTCCAACCACTTCCATCAAGTCACATCACTCAATCAATCAAGTGACAAGTTGTCACATCACTCAAAGTGACTAATGATTTGACGCTTGATGCGACTAGTAATTTGACGCTTGATTTGACTTGCGTGCCGCACTCGAATTCGAAATGCGAATGCGCTCGCAAACAATCTCGGGCTCGGGTTCGCTAATTCCAAATTAACGAATTTTCCGTTGCGACGTAATTAAATGATTATGCCAAGCGAAATCACTATTCATGTCGCTAACGAATTAATTATAAATTAACTCGTTTGCCCGAATTAAAATCTAATTTTAATTCCGCGTCGAAATCCAATTTCGTATAATATATCGAATATATTATTTATCGATTAATTCCAAATTAATCGTTATCTCTCTTTAATTGATATTTTATCCCAGATAAAAATCTCCGCAATTAATCCCAGATTAATTTTCTCTCTCATCTAATAATCCCAGATTAATTAAAAGTACGAGTCATACGTCATCGGTGAATCTTCGGGAAGCGACCATGAGATCCCCGGATATGTTGGTAGTAAATTCGATCGTCGGACTATCCGAACACGTAAGTACCTAGTACTACGTATACCGATTTACAAGACAAGGTTCGCTTCTAGCAAAGCGCCATGCCTTCCCAATTCTCCAGAAATATCCTTACAGGAATATAAGGATCTATATCAGGCGTAGTATATGTAGTATTGCGTATTTCGATCCAGTATCAAATGATCACATGCAAGGCCTGGGGCTGGTACAGTGTCTGCCCCGTACGAAGCATATATCGGATCACTAGCAACTAGTCTCTTTATTATCGGATAATCATGACCAAGTCATATTATCCCGATGGTTGCAACCCTTTAGAGAACCAGTTCTGTATCCCTGCGCGATCATCATCTCCATATGACTGGAGTGACACTTCCGTCTTGACATCACACCCAACACACTACGATTCTCAATATACCCAGCAGAGGCGTACACAGAACCTGTTAAAGGCCCTTGACGACCACAACCAAAGTATATTGATTGTCGCAAGTATTAGCGGTGCAAGTCTCAGGTTAAGACCAAATACACCTACCCTGATTTCGGACTTCCATAGACACATAGTCATACTACCAATGGAATTCTGAGGGGGTCTATCCAGAGCGAAGCTGTTTCCCGTACCATCCGTAAACACAACCTCCTATTACACTTGCATAAGTATCCTATACCCAAATATATGAGAACTATGCCATCGTGCCCTCACAACGCGCACAAGTGTAATACTAGTCTTTTACGCATTATCGATGTCCAATCTCGATAATACTCTGACTAGGGATATTTAATGATTTATCCTTCGTGGATTGATACTGTCTCATATCTTCTCAATCCAGGAACAATCACAGGGACCTCCTATCATTTATACATCATGGTGATCTAATCACAAATGATAAGAGAGCAATCTCCTTTGTTACATAGTTAATTTGTACAACAACACCATGATCTGTACAAATAGTGACGCTATGGGTCATAATTGTCCAACAATCTCCCACTTGGCCTATAGCCAGCCACTCGAGTGTTTGACACCCGAACTATGTACGGTTGGCTCAAACTGCTGAGAAAGTCTTTCGTCAGCGGATTTGCATGACTATCATCTGATACGATTTATACGATCATCACATCGCCACGATGTATGATCCAAACGAATCAGATGAATATCGAAGTATATATCTGGATTGTTGATGAGACCATTAATTCTTTAGCCTGCGCTGCAGCCTAGCTCAGCTGCTAATAAAACTATATCTAATCTAATTAGATTTATTATCGACCCAAATGGCTTCTATTATTGCTTCAGCTGCAGCAATAACCCGCATTTGTTGTTTATTCGGTAACAGTATCTTGCTTGGAAGATTTCCAGCTTACTGTTCCGTTATTCAAACTGTATAGTATCGTTTGCGACTTATAGTCGTTTTATCGGTTGGGAAACTTGCAGTAGTTAACCCAGTCACTTCAAGTTCTCATTATCCATAGATTAAGACATCATCCTTAGATCTCTAAGATACTAAGTATGTTCTTAACTTCAATCCAGTGACTATCACTTGGATTGGCCTGTTTGTGAATCCATATGCTCAAAGCGTATGAGACACCAGGTAGCGTACATTTTTCAATGTACGAGTTCTCGGAGAGTTTTCTCGAAAACAAGCTTTCACCGATTGTTATATGGGAATATCATTTCCAAGAAATGACATATCATCATTGTATAGGACAGCCACTGTCAGTGCGCTCCCACTAACCTCCTTATATACAGAAGAATCATTTCATTTTGAATTAAATCATAAACTATTATGATTACATCAAAACAACAATTCCAAGAACCTAATGTTTGCTTCAATCCAAACATGGATCGAATAACTTACAAACCTTGTTTGCTAGTTTTGGTACGACAAAACCGACAGGATGTTGTAAACATCCTCCAAAAGGTTTCCTTTTTAGGAAAGCGATTTTCCCGTTCAGCTGTCATATTTCATAAATGAAACATGCAGCGTTAGCAAGCATTATCCAAATGGATTTACTGTGGCAACAGGTAAAAGGTTGAATCGTAATCAACACAATGTTGATAGTGATACCTTTCCGCTACAAGCCTAGCTTTGTACGTTGGTATGTTGCCTTCCATGTATGTCTTCCTTGAAGACTTATATAGTACCAATAGGCACAATGCCTTTCGGTACTTCAACTAGTATCCAAACTTGTTGATTTACATGGAATCCATTACGGATATCATGGCACTTTGCCATAATTGGGAGTCGATACCTTCTATCACTTCCTCATACGTAGTCAGTTTGTATTCCTCAATAAGATTGACATCTTTATGAGGTGAGATCAGAAACCCATACCCCAGGTTATTTTCTGACTCTCTCCGACTTACGTGGTTCTTGTGTATTCGAAGATTATGGTATAGTTTCATCCTTGATGAACTATTCGTGTTCCATTAAGGACTCGGTGCCTGGAATAATATTACTCTGATTTTCATCGAGTTTTACTTTCCTCCCACTTACCACTGCATATCGGTATTCCTCTTAGGAAAACCGCATGGCGAGCAACAATTAAATTGTTCTCTTGTGAGTTGTATAGGTACTATACTTTGGTATCCCTAGGATAACCTACAATTGGCATTTATCCGATTTGGGTTTTAGTTTGGTATCATCCAAACATATGCCTAGCATACCCAAATTATCAGGATTGAGAAACCCAGTTTCTTTCCTGTTCATATCTAATATGAAATCTGTCAAACAGATTTTTATGGAACCTTATTCAAAATAAGTTTTGCACTGCTAATGCTTATCCGTTGAAGGAAATGGTAGCTCAGAGCGACTCATGATTAACCTTATCATGTCCAACAAAATTCGGTTAATCTGTTTGGACACACCGTCAAACTGACATGTTCCGGGAGGAGTCCTCATTTAAAGAATACTATACTCTTTCAAGTATATGAGAAACTTATTGCTTAAGTATTTTCCATTACGGTCTAACCGTGACGGTATATAATACTTTAGCCGATCTGTTTGTCTATTTTGTGTCGAAAACTGTAAAAGTTTCCAATTTGTGTTTCAAAAAAGACACATAACCATAACGCGATGCCACATCCGTAAAGGTCACGAAATATTCATATCCACCTCTAGCCTAGCTAGACATAGGCCCACTTGCTTCACTATGAACTAGAGCTAACAGATCTGTGGCATTTGCACTTTTACCAAGTAAAAAGTGTTTTAGGCACTTTGCCCAATAAATTAGATTCGTAGACTTTATTTGAATGGAATCAAATCAGTCCGAGTACCCACTCTTCAAAAGTGTGGATATACGAGTCTTGTTTAATTGTGTCCCATACAACAATGCCACAATTAAGTTTCATCTGATCAAATCAGTTCGAGCTATTTGTTTGTCATGTTATGTTTGAGAGATATTTATATTCAAAATATAAATGCTGTTATTCACATCTAATGTTGTTTATCTCAATATCATCTTTATATAATAAAACACTTTAGTGTTCTCAGATAGAAAGGTAAATCCGTAATGGATTAAACCCTGATATAGAGATAATGTATCTAGTCAAACTAGTTACATTATAACAGTTTCCTAATTTAAGTACACACCCGAAGGGTAGTTCCTAAAATTAGGTGTCTACGGTTAAAACAGCGACTTTCGTCCCGTTTTCAATTCGCAGATAAATCTCAATTGATGTCAGTATCCTCCTTATAGCAGATTCTGAACATCAATATATATTTATGTTTCACACTAAGTATTTAAAATCCAATTTTAATACTAGTAATGAACATAATTTTGACAAACATATTTGAAGTCAGAGCCTAGCCTGTCTTCAATTCCTTCATGTCTGCTTTGTCCAAACGGCAGTCACGCTTCCGCGATCCCGTTTGCCACAATTTAGGCAGACATTTTGGGATATGTCATTTATCTTCCCAGAAGACTGTGATGATTTAGCCTTTTCCCTTTTTCACATTCCAGTAGCCTTTGGCCAAGCCTTGGGTTTCTAGAATATCGAAGTAAAATGTGCCTTGCGCTACTTGCCTCATTGTAAACTTTGACTTTGTCTTCTTGAGAATAGTCATTAACTCTCCAAGAGTTATTATTCCAATTTATTACTTCTAATATCTAAAATAGATCTATGAAGATCCTTCAATTTCAGTATCATATTTTAAGGATCCAATCCTTAGTTCTGATTAAGAAATTAAGGAGTCTATTGCGACAAGCTTAATGGATTAAGCACTAAAGTTATCATCATATAAATCTTCC
This sequence comes from Zanthoxylum bungeanum, assembly GCA_019454045.1. Taxonomy (NCBI): domain Eukaryota; kingdom Viridiplantae; phylum Streptophyta; class Magnoliopsida; order Sapindales; family Rutaceae; genus Zanthoxylum; species Zanthoxylum bungeanum. The sequence continues at coordinate 109,228 of SKCR01038318.1, read as the reverse complement.
AAAGATTATGCTCTACTATTTGCTTAACTCCGGGCTTAGGCCTAATATGTTATTTTATCAAATAAAGTAACTTATTATTTTCCAGGACCATCCTGAAATTATTCCCAATTTGAAAATTAAACCATTTAAATACATTTTCCTTAGGATCATGTTTTAAATGTCAATCTTTCAATTTTATCTTGATTCTAATAGTCCAACTATTTAATCAACGATTTAGGTACTATTTATTATAATGATTACTATAGTCCAACTATTTAATCAACTATAATTTAAATAGATTGAATACAGTCTAACTATTATATAAAACAACGTTTTAAATATTAGTCAAATTAACATTTAATTTATTTGACGAATGATATTTGTTTGAGCGCGTATGGCAAGTAATTAAACGAATATTGCAAATTCAATTCTTGCCTCCCACTATTTTTCGGCGAGCCTCTAACCCTCTGTCGAGTACTCGGGAAACCGTGTTTCCTAGTGGGCTAGGATCCCGTTAAATATCGCACAATCTTGACTTTGGCCAACAAATTGTATGATAATTAACTAGGTAGATCTCTAAGATCAATTGTATCCAATCCAATTCCTAGATCCAATAGGGGGACATCCAAGTCCGAAACAAATATCTTATATATGCCAATATATCCAATATATTACCTAACCTTTTTCCTCTGAATCAACTAAGACTTGGCTTTGGCACAACAGACTTAGTGATCCCAGTTAAGCGTGACCCATTGACCATGGAAAGCTTCGTAATCAATGTCGATGGACAAGAAGTGGTCTTGACTTTGCCAACAAACCACAACTTAGACAACACACCAATATGGAACAAAGCCTTCGTGATTCAAACACATCCTCGACGGACAAAGGTCTTGACTTTGGCCAACAACCAATGCCAGTCTTAGATCTTGAGTAAGAATCACTCAATGGAAGGAAAAACGCTTAATATTTTGCGAGGGTTTTTCGCGTGCAAATTGGCAACCAATTTATTATCTTTGTTAAGGTATCATCATCATACACCCTTAAACATGCATTCTAAACACATAATAAAGCGCGTATAAATAAATAATAATGATATGCGGATGGATACTTAACACATTGATCCTAGATCAAATCTCTCATTTTCCTCTCTCCCGCTAGCACAAGTATTACTTCTACCCGTTACACTACACTTCTAAAGAAACCTCATTTAAATTGAGGGGAATAGGTGAGAAGAGAATACAAAGAGTAAGGAGGTAATAAGGCTGGACTTGCAGGTCCAATTAATAAATTCCAAATTTATTACAACAATTTCCAAAATTGCCCCACCCATCAAATATCCATCCGATATACATTATTCATGCATCGCAACCATGTATTCACACAAGCATGTTATCAATCAATCTAATCAAATTAATTAATCTGATAATTAGTGACAATCCAATGTTCAAACAGTGATTTGATTTTGCTCGAGTCAAACTCGTTTTGCGAATAAGTACTCAAAGTACGAATTCTCGAATTAAAAATTAAACTACAATTAAATCCAATTCAATTTGTATTTAATACTAATTCGCTATTTAATTCCAAACAAATTAAAAACAACACTTTATTAAACAAAACCCACGACTTAATTTCCAATTTTAATCGTTACGGGTCTCAAAGCCCGATTAACGTCAAACGTTAATTTAATTAAAGTCCAATGGGCTTTTAATTAATTTCATTAAGGCGTGGACTTTTGGTCAACTCGGGTCAAACCCAATAACCAAAGTCCAATCCGGGAGTAACCCCATAAGCCTAGAACTCGGTTTAGGCCCATTAGGCCCAATTAAATAAATTAAGGTCCATTAGTCGCATTTTGACTTTATGGAAGCGGTTTTGGGCCCAATTGGATCCAACCAATTTAGCCTAAACCCAACTTGGTACAACCAAGCCCAATAAGCCCATTTACAACATTACAAGCCCAATTTCCAAAATAGGCCCAATTAATTAAATCATAAAAATTCCAAATTCACATTTAATTAACCTAAAGTGTATAGCATAATTAATTACATAAATCAACATTCCAAATCATCAATTTACACAACTAATCATGCTCTTTAACATTAAATCATGTCCAACATAATTTCTCAAAAATCAAACCCATATCATGCCTTTACTACTCTCGGCAATATAGGGTATTTTCAAATCAATTCCGAATTCAATCCAATTAAATTCTAAATCAACATTCCCAATTGATTCCAAGTTATCCAATGAATCAAAAAATCAAAATTCCAAGACATTAGGGTTCTTAAACTTTCGGCCAAGCCTCACCAAAAGGGAAAAATGATCCATTCCCAAATTCTTGAAATTGATCCAATCAATCTTCAATTAAACTATATTTAAGCATACTCAATCATCCAATTTCATAAAATCATGCTCAAATACAATTTACCCAATTTTAAGCCCTAAATATTTTCATGCTCAATTAGGCTCATAGATACCATTGTTGGAATTCTCTAAGCATCCCAAGATCATTTCAAGCAATGAAAATACAAAGCGAATACAATCGAGGAAGTTGCGGAATACTTACATCGATCGGTTGAGCGACGCGGTGGACAACAAAAATTGATTTTCTGCCTCCCACATGTCACGGCAGTGAGCTGCTGGTTTCCACCATTTTCGGCTTTGGGTGAGCTCCATCAAGCTCCAAGCTTCGTCAAATGATTCCAAGCTCATGGGTGGACTTCCCTATCACCTTCGCATGTCTCTCGGAGTGCTAGCTCTTGATGATTTTGCCACAAAATCACCACACTTTGCTTCCTTTCATGCTCGGTTTTTGCCCAGAAAAACCAGTGAAGAACAGCCACATGGGCGTGTGAGAGAGAGAAGAAAAGAAAGAAATAGAGAGAGTTGGAAATGTGTAATGGTTAATTGATTTCTCAAATCAATTCAACATATACCAAATAATAAAATAAAAATATATCTCATTCAAGCTTTTAAAAGCTTTCCAACCACTTCCATCAAGTCACATCACTCAATCTATAAAGTGACAAGTTGTCACATCACTCAAAGTGACTAATGATTTGACGCTTGATGCGACTAGTGATTTGATGCTTGATTTGACTTGCATGCCGCACTCGAATTCGAAATGTGAATGCGCTCGCAAACAATCTCGGGCTCGGGTTCGCTAATTCCAAATTAACGAATTTTCCGTTGCGACGTAATTAAATGATTATGCCTAGCGAAATCACTATTCACGTCGCTAACGAATTAATTCTAAATTAACTCGTTCGCTCGAATTAAAATCTAATTTTAATTCCGCGTCGAAATCCATTTTCGTATAATATAACGAATATATTATTTTATCGATTAATTCCAAATTAATCGTTATCTCTCTTTAATTGATATTTTATCCTAGATAAAATATCTCCGCAATTAATCCTAGATTAATTTTCTTTCTCATCTAATTAATCCTAGATTAATTAAAAGTGCGAGTCATACGTCATCGGTGAATCTTCGGGAAGCGACCCATGAGATCCCCGGATATGTTGGTAGTAAATTCGATTGTCGGATTATCCGAACACGTAAGTACCTAGTACTACGTTTATATCGATTTACAAGACAGGTTCGCTTCTAGCAAAGCGCCATGCCTTCCCAATTCTCCAGAAATATCCTTACATGAATATAAGGATCTATACCAGGCGTAGTATACGTAGTATTGCGAATTTCGATCCAGTATCGGATGATCATATGCAAGGCCTGGGGCTGGTATAGTGTCTGCCCCGTACGAAGCATATATCGGATCACTAGCAACTAGTCTCTTTATTATCGGATAATCATTACCAAGTCATATTATCCCGATGGTTGGAACCCTTTAGAGAACCAGTTTTGTATCCTTGCGCGATCATCATCTCCATATGACTGGAGTGATACTTCCGTCTTGACATCACACCCAACACACTACGATTCTCAATATACCCAGCAGAGGCGTACACAGAACATGTTAAAGCCCTGGACGACCACAACCAAAGTACATTGATTGTCGCAAGTATTAGCGGTGCAAGTCTCAGGTTAATACCAAATACACCTACCCTAATTTCGGACTTCCATAGACACATAGTCATACTACCAATGGAATTCCGATGGGGTCTATCCAGAGCGAAGCTGTTTCCCGTACCATCGGTAAACACAACCTCATATTACACTAATGAGTATCCTATACCCAAATATATTAGAACTATACCGTCGTGCCCTCACAACGCGCACAAGTGTAATAATAGTCTTTTACGTATTATCGATGTCCAATCTCGATAATACTCTGACTAGGGATATTTAATGATTTATCCTTCATGGATTGATACTGTCTCATATCTTCTCAATCTAGGAACAAATCAGAGGGACCTCCTATCATTTATACATCATGGTGATCTAATCATAAATGATAAGAGAGCAATCTCCTTTGTCACATAGTTAATTTGTACAACAACACCATGATCTGTACAAATAGTGACGATATGGGTCATAATTGTCCAACATTCTGTCGGTGCAGGGTTTAAGGAATGTGTGACAGCACATATGGGGTATGGCCCCGAGAAGAAGCAGTATGGCGCTGTCAGCGTTAAGGATGTCCAAGTCAGTGTTGATGTGGCGGGAACGGAGGTAAGAAATGAAAAAGATGGGGATATTTTGAACATAGGTCAAAAGTGTCCTGCTAATCTTGCTGGCCCTGGCAGGGAATTAATCAAAAGCCCATTTCTAAGGGTGAACCAATGGATGGTGATGGGTCATGTTTCACAACCCAGTCAGCCAGAAAGAAAAACTGGAAACTTCTTGCACATGATTCCAGGGGGAAAAAGGCAGTTACAGGTAGATGTTGGACAATTATGACTCATAGCATCACTATTTGTACAGAACATTGTGTTGTTGCATAAATTAACTATGTGATAAAGGAAATTGCTCTTTTATCATTTGTAATTGGATTACCGGGATATATAAATGATAAAAGTCCATATTTTTTAGTTCCAGATTAATAAGATATGAGACAGTATTAATCCACTAAGGTTTAATCATTAAAACATCCCTAGTCGTAGTATTATCGAGATTGGACATCGATAATGCGGAATAGACTAGTATTTCACTTGTGCGCGTTGTGGGAGCATAACGGCATAGTTCTCATATATTTAAGTATTAGATACTTATGCAAGTGTAATAGGAGGTTGTGTTTACCGATGGTACGGAAACAGCTTCGCTCTGGATAGACCCCTCGGAATTCCATTGGTAGTATGACTATGTGTCTATGGAAGTCCGAATTAGGGTAGGTGTATTTGGTCTTAACCTGAGACTTGCATCGCTAATACTTACGACAATCAATATACTTTGGTTTTGGTCGTCCAGGGCTTTAACAGGTTCTGTGTACGCCTCTTCTGGGTATATTGAGAATCGTAGTGTATTGGGTGTGATGTCAAGATGGAAGTATCACTTCAGTCATATGGAGATGATGGTCACGTAGGATACGGAACTGGTAATCTTGTATGATGCAGCTATCGGGATAATATGACTAGGTCATGTTTATCCGATCTAGAGACTAGTTACCAGAGATCCGATATGTGCTTCGTATGGGGAGGACACAATTCCAGCCTCAGGCCTAGCACGTGACATCCGATACTGGATCGCAATACGCAATACTACGTATACTACGCATGATATAGATTACATATTCCTTTAAGAATATTTCTGGAGAATTGGGTAGGCACGGTGTTTTGCTAGAAGCCAATCATGTCTTGTAAATCGGTAAAAACGTAGTACTAGGTACGTACGTGTTCGGATAGTCCGACCACCGGATTTACTGCCAACATATCTAGAGATCTCATAGGTTGCTTCCCGAAGATTCACCGATGATTAATTATAAGAGATAGAAAATTAATCTAGGATTAATTACGGAGATATTTTATCTGGGATAAAATATAAAAGAGAGAGAACGATTAATTTGGAATTAATCGATAAATTAATATATCCGATATATTAAACGAAATTAGATTTCGACGCGGAATTAAAATTGGATTTTAATTCAGGCAAACGAGTTAATTTAGAATTAATTCGTTAGCGACGTGAATAGTAATTTTGCTAGGCATAATTATTTAATTAATTATGTCGCAACGGAAAATTTGTTAATTCAGAATTAGCAAACCCGAGCCCGGGAGTGTTTACGGGCCCACTCGCATTTTGAATCAAGTGGGGCCCACAAGTCACATCAAGCGTCACATCATTAGTCATTCTTGTGATGGAAGTCAAGTCAACTTTGAGTGATGTGATGCTTGTCACTTTTGTGATTGATGGGAGTTGTTAGAAGACTTTAAAGCCTTGTACCACTTTTTGGAAAAGTGTAAGAAGTATTGATTTTTGAAATCAAAAACCACACAACACATCTTCTCTCCCTCTCCCTCTCCATCTCACGGCTTTGAAGCTATTTTCTCTCAAAAATTTCTCTCCTTGGCCGAGAGTTAGAAGTTACAAATGGAGGATTTGTTGCAAATTTTTCATGATGCTAGCACATCCAAGGAGTCTTACAAAGGTGATAGGGAAACCCATCTATGAGCTCTGATACCATTGCGAATGTGTGTAGTGCCCTAATGTCATGGTAAATTTTGTTCTTTTGATCATTGGATAAGTTGAAAGACATGGGATAAATTGATTTAGGATTTAATTGGATTAAAATCGAAATCGGATTTATAAAACCCTAAATTACCGTGAGCTTCAAAAGCATGGAAATGAATTGATTTTGATTCAATAATGTTGGACATGTGTTGATGATGATTAGCATGATTAATTATGTAAATTGGTATTTTGGAAATGTCAATTTGAATAATTAATTCTGGCTAATACACTTGAATTGATTAAATTATGATATTGGGAATATTGGAATTTAATTAGTTGGGCTAAATTTGGAATTGGGCTAATAAAGTTGTATTTGGGCTTAATGGGCTTGGTTGGGCCAAGTTTGGTTTAGGTTAATTGGTTGGATCCAATTGGGCCTAAAACCATTTCCATAAAGTCCAAATATGATTAAATGGGCCTTTAAAATTTTAATTGGGTCTAATAGGCCTAAATTGATTTTTGGCAAAAGGGTGATTCCTTATTGGGCGTTGGTTGCCAAAGTCCATGCCTTATAAATTAATTGAAAGCCCATTGGACTTTAATTAAATTGACATTGGATGTTAATTGGGCTTTGAGACCCGTTAAGATTAGATTTAGAATCTAAGTCGCAAAGGCTCATAAATAAAGTGTAATTATTTAATTTGGAATTAAATAAAGAATTAGTATTGAATACAAATTAAATTGGATTTAATATTGTACTTTGATATAATTCAAGAATACGTACTTTGAGTACTTATTCTTAAAACGAGTTTGACTCGCGCAAATCAAATCGTTGTTTGAACATTGGATGGTCATTAATTTCAGATTAATTAATTGGATTAGATTGATTGATAACATGCTTTGTGTGAATACATGGATGTGATGTATGAATAATGTATATCGGATGGATATTAGATGGGTGAGGGCAATTTTGGAAATTGTTGTAATAAATTTAGAATTTATTAAATTGGACCTGCGAGTCCAGCCTATTACCTCTTGATTCTTTGTATTTCTATTCTCACCTATTCCCCTCAATGTAAATGAGGTTTCTTTAGAAGTGTTATGTAATTGGGTAGAAGTAAGATTTGTGGTAGCGGGAGAGAAGAAAGGGAGAGATTTGTTCTAGGAACAAAATGTTTTAAATATCCATCCGCATATCATTATTAATTTATTTATCGCGCTTTATTATGCTTTTAGAATGCATGTTTAAGGGTGTATGATGAGACCTAATCAAAGATAATTAATTAATTGCCAATTACGCGAAAAACCCTCAACAAATATTAAGCGTTTTTTCTTTCATAGAATGATTCATTCTCATGATCCAAGATTGGCACTGGTTTGTTGGCCAAAGTCAATACCTTTGTCCATCGCGGATGTGTTTGAATCATGAAGGCTTTGTTACATATCGCATGTCTTGTCCAAGTTGTGATTTGTTGGCCAAAGTCAAGATCACTTCTTCTCCATCGACATCGATTACGAAGCTTTCCAAGGTCAATGGGTCCCGCTTAACTGGAATCATTAAGTTTGTTGTGCCAAAGCCAAGGCTTAGTTGATTCAGAGGAAAAAGGTTAGGAAATATTGGATATATTGGCATATATTAGATATATGTTTCGGACTTGGATGTCCACCTACTAGATCTAGGAATTGGATGAGATCCAATGGATTTTATAGATCTACCTAGTTAAATATCATACAATTTGTTGGCCAAAGTCAAGGTGTGTGTTATTTAACGGGATCCTAGCCCACTAGGAAACAAGGTTTCCCGAGTACTCAACAGAGGGTTAGAGGCTCGCCGAAAAATAGTGGGAGGCAAGTATTAAATTTGCAATTTCGTTTAGATACTTGCCAATACGCGCTCATTTCAATTTTTCGTCATTAATTAAATATATATTAGTTGGACTAATATTTAATTGTTGTTTTAATTAAACAGTTGGACTGTATTCAAACTACTTCAAATTATAGTTGATTATATAATTGGATTATAGTAATCAATATATTTGAATTTAACCAAACAAATTATAGTTGATTATATAGTTAGACTATAGTAATCATTATAATCAATAGTACCTGAAATCGTTGATTGGATAGTTGGACTATAGCAATCAAGATAAATGAAAGATTAGCGTTTAAAACATAATCCTAGGTGAAAATGTTTTTAAACGGCTTTAATTTTCAGATTGGGAATAGAACCTCAGGATAGTCCTGGGAACTGAGGAGTTACTTTATTTGATAGAGAAACATCTCGGGCCTAAGCCCGGAGTTGAGCAAATAGTAGAACATGATCTTTGGAAGATTCATGTAATGATAACTTTAGTGCTCAATCCATTATGCTTACCGCAATGACTCTTTAATTCCGTCGTCAGAATTAAGGATTAGATCCTTATAACATGATGTTGAAATTAAAGATCTTCATAGATTTATTCTTAGATCTTAGAAGTACAAATTGCAAAAGAATCTTTTTCGCTCGTGTATGTCAGAGGGTACATCTGTCGAACACTAGGTGTCACAGATGATTGCTGACATCGATCAGCTAGGTTAGTTGGGCATTACCGACGTGGCCGAGACTACCAAAGATTTGATCTTATAGTCTCTACCCAAAAGTTATGGCAGGTTCATTGTGAACCATGATTAAACTCTTAGAGAGTTAATGGCTATGCTCAAGGAGGCAAAGCCATAACTTCTAAAAGGGGCAAAGGCAAAATCATTACAGTCTTCTGGGAAGACAAATGACATATCCCAAGATGTCTACCTAAACTGTGGCAAACGGGGTCACTGAAGCGTGACTGTCGTATGGACAAGGCAGATATGAAGGAAGTGAAGAGGGGCAAGGCTCTGGCTTCAAGAATGTTTGTCATAAACATGTTCACTACTAGTTTCAAAATTGGATTTTTGATACTAGATGTGATTGTACATAAATATGTACTGATGTGCGGAATCTGCAGATTAGCAGGATACTGACTTCAGTTGAGATCTACCTACGAGTCGGAAATGGGACGAAAGTCATTGTTTTAACCGTAGAGACCTAAGTTTAAGAACTACCCTTAGGGTATGTACTTAAATTAGGAAACTTTTATAATGTACATAGTTTGACTAGAAACATTATCTCTATATCAGAGTATAACTCGTTGCGGGTGTACCTTTATATTCTAGAACACTAAAGTGTTTTATTTTATAAAGATGATATTGAGATAAACACATTAGATGTGAATAACAGTATTTATATTTTGAATATAAATTAATCTCAAATGTATAACATGACAAACAAATAGCTCAAACTGATTTAATCAGATGAGACTTATTTGTGGCATTATTGTCTGGGACACATTAAACAAGACTCGTATATCCACACTTTTGAAGAGTGGGTACTAGAACAAATTTGATCCTATTCAAATGATGTCTACGAATCTAGTTTATTAGGAAAAGTGCCTAAAACACCTTTTACTTGGTAAAAGTGCAAGTGCCACCGATCTGTTAGCCCTCGTTCATAGTGACGTAAGTGGGCCCATGTCTAGCTAGGCTAGAAGTGTATATGAGTACTTCGTAACCTTTACGGATGTGGCATCGCGTTATGGTTATATGTTTCTTGTGAAACATAAATCGGAAACTTTTGATAAATTCAAAGAGTTTCGACACGAAGTAGACAGACAGATCAGCAAAAGTATTAAAATTATCACGGTTAGACCGTGATGGAAATACTTAAGCAATAAGTTTCTCAATTTTCTGAAAGAGTATAGTATTCTTTCATAATGGACTCCTCCTGGAACACCTCAATTGAGCGGTGTGTCCAAACAGAGAAACCGAATTTTGTTGGACATGATAAGGTTAATTATGAGTCGCTCTGAGCTATCATTTTTCCTTCTAGGGATACGCATTATAACGGTGCAATACTTATTTTGAATAGGTTCCATGAAAATCTGTTAGACAGATTTCATATTAGATATGAACAAGAAAGAAACCGTGTTTTCTCATTCCTGAATATTTGGGTATGCTAGGCATATGTTTGATGAAACCAAACTAGAACCCAAATCGGATAAGTACATAATTTGTGGGTTTCTACGGTAACCAAAGTAATTACTTATACAACCACTAGAGAACAATTTAAATGTTGCTCGCCATGCGGTTTTCCTAAGAGGAATACCTATATGCAGTGGTAAGTGGGAGGAAAGTAAACTCGATGAATATCAGAGTAATACTGTTCATGGCACCGATTGCTTAATGGAATACCACACGTCATCAGGGGTTAGACATTATGACACCATAGCGTCACTGTTTTGTAAATGATATTGTATTATTGTACAAAATTAACTATGTGATAATGAAATTGATTGCTTTTGCCGTTTTGTAAAATTATTTACTTTAATATATTAATGGCAAAAGTCCATATGATTAGTTCCGTATTGAGATTATATGAGACAGTATCAATATAAAAGGTTTAATCATTAAATATCCCTAGTCGGAGTATTATCGAGATCGGACATCGATAATGCGGAATAGACTAGTATTGCACTTGTGCGAGTTGTGATGGCACAACGGCATAGTTCTCATATATTTAAGTATTGGATACTTATGCAAGTGCGATATGAGGTTGTGTTTTGCCGATGGTACGGAAAACAGCTTCGCTCTGGACAGACCCCGCGGAATCCCATTGGTAGTAAGTCTGCGTGTCTATGGGAGGCCGCATCAGGGTAGGTGTATATGGTCTTAACCTGAGACTTGCATCGCTAGTACTTGCGACAATCAGTAAACTTTGGTTGTGGTGGTTCGGGGCTTTAACCGGTTCTGTGTACGCCTCTTCTGGGTTTATCGAGAATCGTAGTGTACTGGATGTGATGTCAAGATGGAAGTATCACTTCAGACATATGGAGATGATGATCACGCAGGATACAGAACTAGTACTCTATAAAAGGTTGCAACCGTCGGGACAATATGACTAGGTCAGGATTGTCCGATTTAAAGAGACTAGTTGTTTGATGTCCGATATATGTTTCGTACGGGGCAGACACATTTCCAGCCCCAGGCCTAACATGTGATCGTCCGATACTGGATCGATGTACGCGATACTACGGTATACTACGCTTGATAAAGATCTAATATTCCAATAAGAATATTTCTGGAGAATTGGGTAGGCATGGCGCTTTGCTAGAAGCCAACCTTGTCTTGTAAATCGGTAAAAACGTAATACGAGGTACGTACGTGTTCGGATTATCCGACGACGACCGTATTTACTGCCAACATATCTGGAGATCTCTTGGGTCGCTTCCTGAAGATTCACCTATGATGTTTGATTCGAACTTTATTAATCTTGGATTAATTGCGGAGAAACTTTATCTTGGATAAAATGCCTTATTAGGAGAGAGAACGATTAATTTGGAATTAATCGATAAAATAATATATTCGATATATTAAACGAAATTAGATTTCGACGCGGAATTAAAATCGGATTTTAATTCGGGCAAACGAATTAATTTAGAATTAATTCGTTAGCGATCTGAATAGTAATTCCGCTAGGCGTAATTATTTAATTCTCGTCGCGACGGAAATTCGTTAATTCGGAATTAGCGAAATTGAGCCCGAAAGTGTTTGCGGACACATTCGTATTTTGAAACGAGTGGGACCCGCAAATCACATCGCGAAGTCTCATCACTTGACACGACTAGTGGATGGATGTATCTAGTCACCTTTATGGGATGATACATTGTCACTATTCTCTATGTAAGTTGATAAGGCCATTTAATGGCTTTTTGGGGGGAAACTTTTACACGGTTTTTGAAGGGTTTTATTTACCAAAATATTTTGGTAATTGTACTTCACTTCTCATTCACGTTTTGGAAACAAGAAAAGTAAAAAGAAAAACCAAAAGTCTCTCCTTCCTCTTCTTCTCCTTGCTCACGCCGTGAGCTTCAAACAGGGCAGAAAATTGTTTTCATCTTCTCCATTTTTGCTAGCACAATGAGGGATCAAAGGAGGTGATAGGGAAACAACCTTGGAGCTTGGAATACAAGAAGACTTGAGCTTCTCTCACTCTTGCTCTTGGCCGAAACTTCCACCTTGAAACTCAAGGATTCTCTTCATCATTTTCGTCACAAGCTTTGTAAGTATGATTCCGCCATGCTTCAAGCTTTGCATGTATAAAATGTGTATTTCTTTGGCTTATACTTTCTTTGGGACTAATTATAGAAACCTACAATGGTATCACGGAGCCATGTTTAAGCATGAAATACATTAGGGTTAATTTGGGGAAAATTGATTGAAGCATGTTCTTGTGAAATTTGTTGCTAAAGTATGCTTATATGTATGATATATGATATAATACATGATCAATTTTGAGAAAAATGCATTGGATGATTTTTCCCCAAAATGGTTGTCTTGGCCGAATGTGGAGGTGCTTCCACTGGTTGGAATTTTTCATGCACAAGTTTTAGATGACTTAAGCATGATTATATGTATGTATATGATATAATACATAATCAATTTTGAGAAAAATGCATTAGATGTTTTTTCCCAAAATTGTTGCTTGACCGAAAATGGAAGTCCTTGCACTGAATTGGAATTTTGTGTACAAGTTCATGTGACTTAAAAATAAACGGGTAATAGATTAGTGATTCAATTGGATTGAAAAACAAATCGAACCGCAAAAATCCCTCTTGGCCGAATACAACATGACATGTTAAAGGACTTGATTTTTGTTCAAATAAATGTTGGACATGTGTTTTGAACAAGTGATGATTAATAAATTAAATTGGTGTTTTTGAAATATTTTGGTTTAATGAATTAATCATGGATTTACACTTTAATTAATTGAATTTTAATATTAAAATTTAATTAAATGGGCTTTAATGTTTAATTGGGCCTTATGGGCTTGAAATTGATTTTATGGCATTTAAGGGTGATTCCTTATTTGGGCTTGGTAATTGGGTTTGACCCACATTGACCAAAGCCCAAGCCTTGATAAATCAATTGAAAGCCCATCGGACTTTAATTAAACAAACATTGGATGTTGGTTGGGCTTGGAGACCCAATTAGATTAGATTTAGAATCTAAGTCTTTAAAAGCACATTAAAAGTGTAAACATTTAATTTGGAATTAAATAAATTGAATTAGTATTGAATACGACTTAAATTGGATTTAACTGGTAGTTCGATATAATTTGAATCGTCGTACCTTATGTACTTATTCTCAAACGAGTTGGACTCGCGCAAAATCAAACCATTGTTTGAACATTGGATGATCACTTAAACAAAGACTAATTAATTGGATTTGATTGGTTGTATAGCATGTCTTGATTGAATATATATGTATGTGATGAATGAATAGTGTATATCGGATGGATATTAGAAGGGAAAGGGTAATTTTAGAAATTACTGTAAATTTAGAATTTATAAATTGGACCTGCGTGTCCAGCCTTATCTCTTTTATCTCTTTGTATTCTCTTCTCACCTAATTCCCCTCAATGTATATGAGGTTTCTCTTATTGTACTATGTAATTGGGTAGAAGTAGAATATTGCTAGCGGGGAGAGGAAAGGGAGTGATTTGTTCTAGGAACAAGTTGTTTTTTTTATATCCATCCGTATATCACTATTAATTTACTTTACGCACTTTATGATGTTTTAGAAGCATGCTTAAGGGTGTATGATGATGAGACCTAACAAAGATAATAAATTGGTTGCCAATTACGCAAAAATCCCTCAATTGATATTAAGCGATTATCCTTCCATTGAATGATTCTTGTTCAAGATCCAAAATTGGCATTGGTTTGTTGGCCAAAGTCAAGACCTTGTCAATTGAGGATGTACTTGAATCATGAGAGTTTTGTTCCACATCGGTGTCTTGTCCAAGTTGTGATTTGTTGGCCAAAGTCAAGATCACTTCTTGTCCAACGACATTGATTACGAAACTTTCCTTGTCAATGGGTCCCGCTTAACCGGAATCATTAGGTTTGTTGTGCCAAAGCCAAGGCCTAGATGATTCGGAGGATATGGTTAGGAAAATGTATTAGATACATTGGCATAAGTAAATATACATATATGTTTTGGACTTGGATGTCCACCTAACCGGATCTAGGAATTGGATTGGATCCAATTGATCTTTGAGATCTACCTAGTTAAATAGCATACAATTTGTTGGCCAAAGTCAAGATTGTGTGTTATTTAACGGGATCCTAGCCCACTAGGAAATAGGATTTCCCGAGTTCTCAACAGAGGGTTAGAGACTTGATAAAAATAGTGGGAGGCTAGTATTGAATTTGCAATTTCGTTCAATATTAGCCTTACGCGTCTTTCAAAATTATTTCGTCTATTTATTAAAATTAGTTGGACTAATACATTGTTATTTTTGTGACAGTTTGACTGTACCCATTTTATCGTTAACTAGATAGTTGGACTATCGTAGTTGAGATGGCAAGCAAGGGAAATGTCCGAGACATCATCATGGGTGACAATGTCTTTAAGGGCACAAACTTCGCTGATTGGGAAATGAACCTAAGGATAGTCCTTGGGGCTGAGAGGATGATGTACACTATACAGATACCTCTCCGCCTAAGCCCACTGACCCACTTGAGCTGGAGTTATGGAAAACTCACAGCGATGATTGTGACACTGCTCAGGCTATTATGTTAGCTTCGATGACTCAGCACTTTCGTCGCCAGAATAAGGACTTGGATCCTTATAATATGATAGCTAGACTGAGAGATCTCCACCGCACAACAAGCGGATGGAGAGGTACGAGTTGGTGAAGAAACTCTTCCGCGCCCGAATGACTGAAGGCGCATCAGTTGAGGCCCACGGGGCTCAAATGATCGCCGATATTGATGAGTTGGCCAATATGGGAATAGTCTTGGAGGCTGAGCTGACCGTAGATTTGATCTTACAGTCACTTCCTGATCTTGGAAACAAATCATAATCAACTACAAGTTGATGGACACGGATGACTCTCTTGGAGAGCTGTTATCCATCTTGAAGGAGTCTGAAAAAGAACTCCAAAAAGGGGGCAAGCGCGAGGCGCACTATGCATCGACCTCTCAGAGGCCAAGGGCTGGGCCCAAAGCTACTGGAGGGGTGAGGAAGAAGAAACATAAGAAAAGGGTAAAGGCAAGTTGACAAAAGCTTCTGGGAAGCCAAGGGACAAGTCTCAAGATGTCTGCCTCAACTGCGGCAAGAAGGGTCACTGGAAACGTGACTGCCGAATGGGCAAGGGACACAGGGAGGATATCAAGGCAGGCAAGGCACTAGCCTCTGGTATGTTTGTTATTGAGATAAATATGACTACTTCTAGTTTTAAAAATTGGATTTTTGATTCTGGTTGTGCTGCTCATATATGTACTGATTTGCAGGATCTGCAGAATAGCAGGATGCTGGCTTCAGGGGAGATTGATCTACGAGTCGGAAATGGAACTCCAGTTGCTTTTTTGGCTGTAGGGACTTTTGTTTTGGAATTGCCCTCGGGGCATGTGCTTAAACTTTTGAACTGTTATTATATACCTAGTTTGACTAGGAATATCATATCTGTATCTTTGTTAACCCAGCATGGGTACACTTTTGTATTTAGAAACACTGGGTGTTATTTATATAAAAATGATGCAGAAATTTGCACTGCTGTTGCAAATAATGGCCTTTATATTTTGAATATAAATGAATCTCCTAAACATAAAATAACAAACAAAAGGCTCAAAAAGAGTAATCTAAAAGATGAAGCTTACATGTGGCATTGTCGTCTAGGACACATTAACAAGACTCGCATATCCACACTTTCGAAGAGTGGGTACTTGGACGGATTTGATCTTAATTCATATGATGTCTGCGAATCTTGTCTTTTAGGCAAAATGCCTAAATCACCTTTTAGTGGTAAAGGTGAACGTGCCACAGAACTGTTAGCCCTCGTTCATAGCGACGTATGTGGGCCCATGTCTAGCCAGGCTAGAGGTGGATATCATTACTTCGTAACCTTTACGGATGATGCATCTCGTTATGGTTATGTGTATCTAATGAGACACAAGTCGGAAACTTTTGAGAAATTCAAAGAGTTTCGACACGAAGTAGAAAAACAAACAGGCAAGAGTATTAAGACATTGCGGTCGGACCGTGGTGGCGAATACTTAAGTTATGAGTTTCAAGATTACTTGAAAGAAAATGGTATTCTTTCACAGTGGACTCCTCCTGGAACACCGCAATTAAACGGTGTGTCTGAACGGAGAAACCGTACCTTGTTAGACATGGTAAGGTCCATGATGAGTCGCACTGAGCTACCTATATCCTTCTGGGGATACGCATTAAACAGTGCAGTACTTATTTTGAATAAGGTTCCGTCAAAGTCTGTTGAACAGACTCCATATGAGATATGGACAGGGAGGAAACCAGGTTTCTCTTTCCTGAAGATTTGGGGATGCTGGGCATATGTTAAACGTTTGGAAGGTACCAAACTAGAACCCAAATCAGATAAATGCCTTTTCGTGGGATATCCTAAGGAAACCAAAGGATATTACTTCTATCACCCACAAGAGAACAAAGTATTTGTTGCTCTACATGCATTTTTCCTTGAGAAGGAATTCCTAGATGCAGTGGTAAGTGGGAGGAAAGTGGAGCTCGATGAAAATCGTAGTGATACTGTTCCTGGCAATGAATCAACGACGGAACATAAACAGACCATCCAGGATGAGTCTGTACCACAATCTTCATATACACAAGGACCGCGTAGGTCGGAGAGAGTCAGGACGATACCTGAGAGGTATGGGTTCCTGATCTCGCCTCATGTAGATATTAATCTTATTGAGGATAATGAACCGACTACGTATGAGGAAGCAATACAGAATATTGATTCCGCTTTATGGCAAGAATCCATGAAGTCCGAGATGGATTCCATGTACGCCAACCAAGTTTGGACACTGGTTGATGCACCAGAAGGCGTAATGCCTATTGGATGCAGATGGATCTTCAAAAAGAAGACCGACATGGATGGCAACGTGCAAACGTACAAAGCTAGGCTTGTAGCAAAGGGGTATCGTCAACAATATGGTATTGATTATGACGAAACTTTCTCACCCGTTGCCATGATTAAATCCATTCGGATAATGCTTGCAATAGCTGCATATTTCGATTACGAGATATGGCAGATGGACGTTAAAACCGCTTTCCTTAACGGAAACCTTTTGGAGGATGTTTATATGCAACAACCTGACGGTTTTATCGTACCTAGACTTGCAAACAAGGTTTGTAAGTTAAATCGATCCATTTATGGATTGAAGCAAGCATCACGGTCATGGAATCAGCGTTTTGATGAGATCATAAAAGAATATGATTTCGTACAAAACGATGATGACCCTTGTGTATACAAGAAGGTTAGTGGGAGAGCACTGACTTTTATTGTCCTTTATGTCGACGACGTATTGCTTATAGGCAATGACATTCCCATGCTAACGTCGGTGAAAGCTTGGCTTTCATTAAAATTCTCCATGAAAGATCTGGGAGAAGCAGCCTTTATTCTGGGAATAAAGATCTACCGGGATAGATCTAGAAAGCTGCTTGGACTCTCCCAGAGTACATATATTGACAAAGTGTTGAAGCGATTCAACATGGATCAATCCAAGAAGGGATTGATGCCAATGTCGCGTGGTATCCTTCTGTCTAAAGACATGTGTCCTAAGACTAAAGAAGAGAGAGATAACATGAGTCGGATACCGTTCGCCTCGGCAGTCGGATCGATCATGTATGCCATGATATGTACGCGACCTGATGTGTCATATGCTTTGAGCATGTGCAGTCGCTATCAGGCCGATCCAGGTGAAGGTCACTGGATGGCAGTTAAGAATATCCTTAAGTATCTTAGACGAACTAAGGATGCTTTCTTAATTTATGGAGGTGGAGAACTTGAGGTGTCTGGGTACACCGATGCAAGTTTCCAAACCGACAAGGACGACTTCAAGTCGCAATCGGGGTACATTTTTTGTTTGAATAACGGAGCAGTGAGCTGGAAATCTTCCAAGCAAGATACTGTTGCCGATTCAACAACAGAAGCGGAGTATATTGCTGCGTCAGAAGCAGCAAAGGAGGCAGTTTGGATCCGAAAATTCCTAATCGGATTAGGAGTAGTTCCGTTAGCAGCTGAGCCCGTGCCATTGTATTGTGACAATAACGGGGCTATAGCACAAGCTAAGGAACCAAGGTCTCATCAACGATCCAAGCATGTTCTTCGGCGTTACCATCTGATTCGGGAGATTATACATCGTGGCGATGTAAAAGTCGAGAAGGTCGCATCGGATGACAACATTGCAGATCCGCTGACGAAGGCTGTTCTTCAGGATGTGTTTGAACGACATATACATAGTTCAGGTATTAGATGCTTGAGTGACTGGCTATAGGCCAAGTGGGAGATTGTTAGACATTATGACCCATAGCGTCACTGTTTTGTAAATGATATTGTATTATTGTACAAAATTAACTATGTGATAATGAAATTGCCTTTTGCCGTTTTGTAAAATTATTTACTTTAATATATTAATGGCAAAAGTCCATATGATTAGTTCCGTATTGAGATGATATGAGACAGTATCAATAAAAAAGGTTTAATCATTAAATATCCCTAGTCGGAGTATTATCGAGATCGGACATCGATAATGCGGAATAGACTAGTATTGCACTTGTGCGAGTTGTGATGGCACAACGGCATAGTTCTCATATATTTAAGTATTGGATACTTATGCAAGTGCGATAGGAGGTTGTGTTTTTCCGATGGTACGGAAAACAGCTTCGCTCTGGAAAGACCCCACGGAATCCCATTGGTAGTATATCTGCGTGTCTATGGGAGGCCGCATCAGGGTAGGTGTATATGGTCTTAACCTGAGACTTGCATCGCTAGTACTTGCGACAATCGGTAAACTTTGGTTGTGGTGGTTCGGGGCTTTAACCGGTTCTGTGTACGCCTCTTCTGGGTTTATCGAGAATCGTAGTGTACTGGATGTGATGTCAAGATGGAAGTATCACTTCAGACATATGGAGATGATGATCACGCAGGATACAGAACTAGTACTCTATAAAAGGTTGCAACCGTCGGGACAATATGACCAGGTCAGGATTGTCCGATTTAAAGAGACTAGTTGTTTGATGTCCGATATATGTTTCGTACGGGGCAGACACATTTCCAGCCCCAGGCCTAACATGTGATCGTCCGATACTGGATCGATGTACGCGATACTACGGTATACTACGCTTGATAAAGATCTAATATTCCAATAAGAATATTTCTGGAGAATTGGGTAGGCATGGCGCTTTGCTAGAAGCCAACCTTGTCTTGTAAATCGGTAAAAACGTAGTACGAGGTACGTACGTGTTCGGATTATCCGACGACCGTATTTACTGCCAACATATCCGGAGATCTCTTGGGTCGCTTCCTGAAGATTCACCTATGATGTTTGATTCGAACTTTATTAATCTTGGATTAATTGCGGAGAAACTTTATCTTGGATAAAATGCCTTATTAGGAGAGAGAACGATTAATTTGGAATTAATCGATAAAATAATATATTCGATATATTAAACGAAATTAGATTTCGACGCGGAATTAAAATCGGATTTTAATTCGGGCAAACGAATTAATTTAGAATTAATTCTTTAGCGATCTGAATAGTAATTTCGCTAGGCGTAATTATTTAATTCTCGTCGCGACGGAAATTCGTTAATTCGAGCCCGAAAGTGTTTGCGGACACATTCGTATTTTGAAACGAGTGGGACCGCAAATCACATCGCGAAGTCTCATCACTTGACACGACTAGTGGATGGATGTATCTAGTCACCTTTATGGGATGATACATTGTCACTATTCTTATGTAAGTTGAAAGGCCATTTAATGGCTTTTTGGGAGGGAAAACTTTTCACGGTTTTTGAAGGGTTATTACCAAAATATTTTGGTAATTGTACTTCACTTATCATTCACGTTTTGGAAACAAAAAAAGAAAAGAAAAGAAAAACCAAAAGTCTCTCCTTCCTCTTCTTCTCCTTGCTCACGCCGTGAGCTTCAAACCAGGGCAGAAAATTGTTTTCATTTCTCCATTTTTGCTAGCACAATGAGGGATCAAAGGAGGTGATAGGG
The DNA here is from genome assembly GCA_019454045.1 of Zanthoxylum bungeanum. NCBI lineage: Eukaryota > Viridiplantae > Streptophyta > Magnoliopsida > Sapindales > Rutaceae > Zanthoxylum > Zanthoxylum bungeanum. The sequence goes on along the minus strand of SKCR01038318.1, from coordinate 88,563 downwards.
AAACAACCTTGGAGCTTGGAATACAAGAAAACTTGAAGCTTCTCTCATCTTGCTCTTGGCCGAAACTTCCACCTTGAAGACTCAAGGATTCTCTTCATCATTTTCGTCACAAGCTTTGTAAGTATGATTCCGCCATGCTTCAAGCTTTGCATGTATAAATGTGTATTTCTTTGGCTTATACTTTCTTTGGGACTAATTATAGAAACCTACACAGGGGAGAAACTGTACCACAATCTTCGAATACACAAGAACCGCCAAGTCGGAGAGAGTCCGAAAACAACCTTGGAGGTATGGGTTTCTGATCTCACCTCTAAAGATGTCAACTATTGAGGAATACGAACTGACTACGTATGAGGAGTGATACAAGGTATCGACTCCTATTTAGAAAAGTGTCATGATGTCTGAAAGGATTCCATGTATACCAACCAAGTTTGGACACTAGTTGATGTACCGGAAGGCATTGTGTCTATTGGTACTATATAGGTCTTCAAGGAAGACATACATGAATGGCAACATACCAACGTACAAAGCTTGGCTTGTAGCGAAAAGGTATCATTGTCAACCTTGTGTCGATTACGACGAAAGCTTTTACTCGTTGCCATGGTTGAATCCATTTGGATAATGCTTGCTAATGCTGCATGTTTCATTTATGAAATATGGCAGCTGAACGTCAAAATCACTTTCCTTAATCAAAAACCTTTTGGAGGATATTTACAACATCCTGACGGTTTTGTTGTAACAAAATGAGCAAACAAGGTTTGCAAGTTATTCGATCCATTTATGGATTGAAGCAAGCATTGCGTTCTTGGAACTATCATTTTGATGTAATCATAATGGTATATGATTTAATTCAAAACGAAAATGATTCTTGTGTATATAAGGAGGTTAGTGGGAGCGCACTGAAAGTGATTGTCCTAAATAATGATGATATATCATTTCTTGGAATTGACATTCCCATATTACAATCGGTGAAAGCTTGGCTTTCATGAAAATTCTTTGTGGACTACTTGGAAAGACAACCTTTATTCTAGGAATAAAGATCTACTGGGATAGATCTAAAAGTTGTTGGTACTCTCTGAGAACTCGTACATTGAAAATATGTACGCGACCTGGTGTCTCATATGCTTTGAGCATATGAAGTCACAATCAGGCCAACCAAGTGATAGTCATTGGATTGATGTTAAGAACATCCTTAAGTATCTTAGATGAACTAAGGATGCCTTCTTAAACTATGGAGAATGAGAACTTGAAGTGACTGGGTTCACTGCTGCAAGTTTCCAAACGGATAAAAATGATTATAAGTCGCAATAGAGGTACTATTTAGTTTGAATAACGGAACAGTGAGCTGGAAATCTTCCAAGCAAGAAACTGTTGTCGAATAAACAACAAAAGTGGAATATTGCTGCAGTTGAGCCAGCAATAGAAGCACTTTGGATCTTAATAATCCTAATTGGATTAGGAGTAGTTTTGTTAGCAGCTGAGCTAGGCTACAGCATAGGCTAAAGAATTAATGGTCTCATCAACGATCCAAGTATATACTTCAACTATTCATCTGATTAGTTCGGATCATACATCGTGGCAATGTGATGATCGAATAAATCACATCAAATGATAACCTTACAAATCCGCTGACGAAAGTTGTTTCTCAGCAGAAGTTTGAGCGACCGTACATAGTTCAAATGTAGGACACTTGAGTGATTGGCTATAGGCCAAGTGGGAGATTGTTGGTTAATTATGACCCATAGCATCACTATTTGTACAGAACATTGTGTTGTACAAATTAACTATGTGACAAAGGAAATTACTCTTTTATCATTTGTAATTGGATTACCGGGATATATAAATGATAAAAGTCCATATGATTAGTTCTGGATTAATAAGATATGAGACAGTATTAATAAACTAAGGTTTAATCATTAAAACATCCCTAGTCGTAGTATTATCGAGATTGGACATCGATAATACGGAATAGACTAGTATTGCACTTGTGCACGTTGTGGAAGCATAACGGCATAGTGTTGGACAGTTATGACCCATAGCGTCACTATTTGTACAGATCATGGTGTTGTTGTACAAATTAACTATGTGACAAAGGAAATTGTTCTTCTATCATTTGTAATTAGATTACCAAGATGTATAAATGATAGAAGGTCCATATGATTAGTTCCGGATTGAGATGATATGAGACAGTATCAATCCACGAAGGTTTAATCATTAAATATCCCTAGTCGTAGTATTATCGAGATTGGACATCGATAATGCGGAATAGACTAGTATTACACTTGTGCGCGTTGTGAGGGCATAACGGCATAGTTCTCATATATTTGGGTATATGATACTCATGCAACTGTAGTAGGAGGTTGTGTGTTTTCCGATGGTACGGAAAATAGCTTCGCTCTGGATAGACCCCTCGGAATTCCATTGGTAGTATGAGTATGTGTCTATGGAAGTCCGAATCAGGGTAGGTGTATTTGGTCTTAACCTCAGACTTGCACCGCTAATACTTGTGACAATCAATGTACTTTGGTTTTGGTCGTCCAGGGCTTTAACAGGTTCTGTGTACGCCTCTTCTGGGTATATTGAGTATCGTAGTGTTTTGGGTGTGATGTCGAGATGGAAGTATCACTCCAGTCATAGTGGAGATGATGATCACGTAGGATACGGAACTTGTTCTCTTATATGTTGCAGCTATCGGGATATTATGACTAGGTCATGTTTATCCGATTATAGAGACTAGTTTCCAAAGATCTGTTATGTGCTTCGTACGGGGCAGACACATTTCCAGCCTCAGGCCTTGCACGTGACATCTGATGCTGGATCGAAATACGCAATACTACGTATACTACGCCTGATATAGATCACATATTCCTGTAAGGATATTTCTGGAGAATTTGGTAGGCATGGCGCTTTGCTAGAAGCCAACATTGTCTTGTAAATCAGTAAAAACATAGTACTAGGTACAAACGTGTTCGGATAGTCCGACGACCGGATTTACTGCCAACATATCCGGGGATCTCATGGGTCGCTTCCCGAAGATTCACCGATGACGTATGACTCACACTTTATTAATCTGGGATTAATTAGATGAGAGAGAAAATTAATCTGGGATTAATTTCGGAGATATTTTATCTGGGATAAAATATTAATTAAATTGAGATAACGATTAATTTGGAATTAATCGATAAAATAATATATTAGATATATTATACGAAATTGGATTTCGACGCGGAAATGAAATTAGATTTTAATTCGGGCGAACGAGTTAATTTAGAATTAATTCGTTAGCGACGTGAATAGTGATTTTGCTAGGCATAATTATTTAATTACGTCGCAACAGAAAATTCATTAATTCGAAATTAACAAACCCGAGCCCGGGAGTGTTTGCGGACGCACTCACATTTTGAATCGAGTGGGGCCCACAAGTCACATCAAGCGTCAAATCACTTGTCAATTTGAGTGATGTGACAACTAGTCACTTGATTGAGTGATTGATGTGAGTTGTGTTGGAAAGCTTTTGATGGCTTGAAAGACATTTATTAATATTTTATTTTCTATTTGACTTTTCTTTTTTGTGTATTAGATACACTTAATTTCCAACAACAAAATACTTAACATTTACACTCTCTCCCTCCTCTCATCTCTCTCGACCTTAGAGGCCATTTCTTCTCTTCTTTGGTTCTTCAAAAACCGTGAGCATGGAAGAAGCATAGTGCAGATTTTGTTGCAAAATCAGAGTGCTAGCACACAAAAGAGTCTTGCGAAGGTGATAGGGAACCGCACCCGTGAGCATGGAATCATCAACCAAAGCTTGGAGCTTGAGAGATCCTTCCATGGCCAAATTTGAGGAGGACAAAAACAGCCACTACCGAGACTTCAATGGGCTTAAAAAGTTTTGTTCTTCATCACATCGCCACAACCGATCAATGTAAGTATTCCGCAACTTTCTTTGATGTATTCACATGATGTTTCTATGATTAAAATGATCCTTGGGACCTTAGAGAAACCCAACAATGGTATCAGAGCCAATATTGAGCATGAAACTTTTTAGGGTTAAAATTGGGCAAAATTGATTTAAGCATGTTTGAGTGAAATTGATTGTTTGAGTATTCTTAAATTATGATAACATGGTGTTATGCATTGTCAATTTGATGAATTTTGAATTGGACAATTTTTCCCCAAATTGGATGGCTTGGCCGAATCTTCACTTGCCCTAAATGTCATGGTATTTTTGATTTTTGATTCATTGAATGACTTGAAATCAATTGGGAATTGTTGATTTGAGAATTAATTGGATTGAATTTGAAATTGGACTAAATTCCCTAAAATGTCGTGGACTTAATAGCATTGAAATGATTGATTTTTGATTAAAATGTGTTGGACATGTTTTGATGTTAATGAGCATAATTAATTGTACAAATTTGTGTTTTGGAAATGTTAATTTGGGTAATTAATTATGACAATACACTTTGGTTAATTGAGTTATAAAATTTGGAATTTGGTAATTTAATTAATTGGGCCTATTTTGGAAATTGGGCTTGTAAAGTTGTAATTGGGCTTTAATGGGCTTGGTTGTACCAAGATGGGTTTAGGCTAAATTGGTTGGATCCAATTGGGCCCAAAACCATATCCATAAAGTCCAATTATGACTTAATGGACCTTTAATAATAATTGGGCCTAATGGGCCTAAATTGGTTTCTTGGAAAATAAGGGTGATTCCTTAAATGGGCTTTGGTATTTGGGTTTGACCCATATTGACCAAAGGTCCATGCCTTAGAAATTAATTAAAAGCCCATTGGGCTTTAATTAAATTAACATTGGATGTTAATCGGGCTTTGAGACCCGTAACGGTTAGATTTAGAATCTAAGTCGTAAAGGTTCTTTAATAAAGTGTAATATTTAATTTGGAATTAAATAAATGAATTAGTATTAAATGCAAATTAAATTGGATTTAATTTTGTAGTTTAATTTAATTCAAGAATTCGTACTTTGAGTACTTATTCGCAAAACGAGTTTGACTCGCGCAAAATCAAATCGTTGTTTGAACATTGGATGGTCATTAATTATCAGATTAATTAATTCGATTAGATTGATTGATAACATGCTTGTGTGAATACATGGTTGCGATACATGAATAATGTATATCGGATGGATATTAGATGGGTGGGGCAATTTTGGAAATTGTTGTAATAAATTTAGAATTTATTAATTGGACCTGCGAGTCCAACCTATTACCTCCTTACTCTTTGTATTTCTCTTCTCACTTATTCCCCTCAATGTAAATGAGGTTTCTTTAGAAGTGTTATATAATCGGGTAGAAGTAATACTTGTGCTAGCGGGAGAGAGGAAATGGAGAGATTTGTTCTAGGAACAATGTGTTAAAGTATCCATCAGCATATCATTATTATATTTATTTATATGCGCCTTATTATGTGTTTAGAATGCATGTTTAAGGGTGTATGATGATGAGACCTAACAAAGATAATAAATTGGTTGCCAATTGCACGCGAAAAACCCTCAACATCATATTAAATGTTTTTCCTTCCATTGAGTGATTCTTACTCAAGATCCAAGACTGGCATTGGTTTGTTGGCCAAAGTCAAGGCCTTTGTCCGTCGAGGATGTGTTTGAATCATGAAGCTTTGTTCCATATTGGTGTCTTGTCCATGTTGTGATTTGTTGGCCAAAGTCAAGATCTTTCTTGTCCATCGACATTGATTACGAAGCATTCCAAGGTCAATGGGTTCCGCTTAACTGGGATCACTAAGTTTGTTGTGCCAAAGCCAAGGCTTAGTTGATTCAGAGGAAAAAGGTTAGGCAATATATTGGATATATTGGCATATATAAGATATATGTTTCGGACTTGGATGTCCACCTACTGGATCTAGGAATTGGATGGGATCCAATTGATCTTAGAGATCTACCTAGTTAATTATCATACAATTTGTTGGCCAAAGTCAAGATTGTGTGTTATTTAACGGAATCCTAGCCCACTAGGAAACAAGGTTTCCCGAGTACTCCACAGAGGGTTAGAGGCTCGCCGAAAAATAGTGGGAGGTAAGTATTAAATTTGCAATATTCGTTTTGTTACTTGCCATGCGCGCTCATTTCAATTTTTCGTCAAATAAATTATTTATTAGTTGGACTAATATTTAATGTTGTTTTAATTAAACAGTTGGACTGTATTCAAACTATTTCATTTATAGTTGATTATATAATTGGATTATAGTAATCAATATATTTGAATTAACCATTCCAATTCATAGTTGATTTTATAATTGGATTATAGTAATCAATATAATTTAATTTAATTTTTTAAATTATAGTTGATTATATAGTTGGACTATAGTAATCATTATAATAAATAGTACCTAAATCGTTGATTAAATAGTTGGACTATTAGAATCAAGATAATTGAAAGATTAGTGTTTAAAACATAATCCTAGGTGAAAATGTATTTAAACGACTTTAATTTTCAAATTGGGAATAATGAATCAGGATAGTCCTGAAAACTAAGAAGTTACTTTATTTGATAAAATAACATCTTAAGTCTAAGCCCGGAGTTAAGCAAATAGTAGAACATGATATTTGGAATATTCATGTGATGATAACTTTAGTGCTTAATCTAATAAGCTTGCCAAATAGACTCCTTAATTTCTTAATCAGAACTAAGGATTGGATCCTTATAGTATGATAATGAAATTGAAGGATCTTCTTAGATCTTTGAAGTACTATATTGCAATAGTAAACTCTTGGAGAGTTAATGGCTATTCTCAAGGAGACAAAGCCAAAGTTTGCAATAGGGCAAGAAGCGCAAGGCGCATCTTACTTCGATATTCTAGAAGGCCAAGGCTTGGTCAAAGGCTTCTGGGGTGTGAAAAATGGGCAAAGGCAAAGTCATTATAATCTTCTGGGAAGACAAAGGACATATCCCAAAATGTCTGCCTAAACTGTGGCAAACGGGGACACGGAAGCGTGACTGCCGTATGGACAAGGCAGACATGAAGGAATTGAAGACGAGCAATGCTCTGACTTCAAATATGTTTGTTATAAACATGTTCGCTACTAGTATTAAAATTGGATTTTAGATACTAAATGTGGTACATAAACATATACTGGTGTGCAAAATCTGCTGATTAGCAGGATGCTGACTTCAGTTGAGATTAATCTGCGAATTGAAAACGGGACGACAGTCGCTGTTTTAACCGTAGATACCTAAGTTAAGGAACTACCCTTCGGGTGTGTACTTAAATTAGGAAACTGTTACAATGTAACTAGTTTGACTAGATACATTATCTCTATATCAGGGTTTAACCCGTTGCGGGTATACCTTTATATTCTAGAACACTAAAGTGTTTCATTTTATAAAGATGATATTGAGATACACACATTAGATGTGAATAACAGCATTTATATTTTGAATATAAATCAATCTCACACATATAACATGACAAACAAATAGCTCAAACTGATTTGATCAGATAAGACTTATAAGTGGCATTGTTGTCTGGGACACATTTTAACAAGACTCGTATATCCACACTTTCGAAGAGTGGATACTAGGACGGATTTGATTCTATTCAAATAATGTCTACGAATCTAGTTTATTGGGCAAAGTACCTAAAACACCTTTTACTTGGTAAAAGTGTAAGTGCCACCGATCTGTTAGCCCTTGTTCATAGTGACGTAAGTGGGCCCATATCTAGCTAGGCTAGAAGTGGATATGAATATTTCGTGACCTTTACGGATGTGGCATCACGTTATGGTTATGTGTTTCTTTTGAAACACGAATCGGAAACTTTTAGAGTTTCGACACGAAATAGACAAACAGATCGGCTAAAGTGTAAAACCGTCACGGTTAGACCATGATGAAAATACTTAAGCAATAAGTTTCTCAAATAGTTGAAAGAGTATAGTATTCTTTCAATGAGGACTACTCCCGGAACACATCAATTTGACGGTGTGTCCGAACTGAGAAACCGAATTTTGTTAGACATGATAAGGTTAATCATGAGTCGCTCTGAGCTACCATTTCCTTCAACAGATACGCATAAACAGTGCAGAACTTATTTAGAATAAGGTTCCATAAAAATCTGTTTGACAAATTTCATATTAGATATGAACAGGAAAGAAACTGGGTTTTCTCATTCCTGAAGATTTGGGAGTGCTGGGAATATGTTTGGATGATACCAAACTAAAACCCAAATCGGATAAGTGCCTAAGTTGGGGTTATCCTAGGGAAACCAAAGTATAGTACTTATACAACTCACTTGAGAACAATGTAATTGTTGCTCACCATGCGGTTTTCCTAAGGGAATACATATATGCAGTGGTAAGTGGGAGGAAAGTAAAACTCGATGAAAATTGGAGTAATACTATTCCAGGCACCGATTCCTTAATGGAACACAAATAGTTCATCAAAGATGAAACTATACCAATAATCTTCGAATACATGACCGGCGTAAACACACACGTATAACGCAAGCGCACGTATCGTTCAAGTAGTATAAAAATATCGATCCCACGAGGACTTAATTCCTACTGTTGTTATTAATTATTGAATCTATTTATTTACAAATATCTAATTTAGGGTGAAGAGAATGATTGTTTGATTGGTTGAAAGTGGTTTTACAAAATAAATAAATAAATAAAAGACAAAAGAAAATACTAAGGAAAATAACAAAAGACACAAAGATCTAGGGTTGTGAATCCTTCTAATATCTTTTAAAAGATGAAGTGATTATTTTATGTTTGTGTAATAAATCAGTTTACTAACCTGGAACACTAAATTATGCAAAAGCCTATGTCGAGGGTCAGACGCAAATACCCAGTTTAACCCAATTGAACCATATGTCTATGTCAACCAAATTATCTGGATTCATTAAGTTTAAGTTCCAATTATGGCTACCCCCCCGCCCGACAGGTATATTCTTATCCTGTAAGGAAATCTATTAAAGGGTTATCTATCCTCAAGGAAGATCGTGGGCTATTAAGTCTAAGGCTGAAACCTAAAATCTCTATGTCTAGTTCATTTTAGATTTACCACATCAATCTTATTGCTGATCACAACAACAAGAAGCATTAAGCTTAAGACTTAATAAGTAAACCTTTAAATTACCCAAACTATAAAATAACCCCTTATAAACCGGTGATATTAGAATTCATCACAACCCCAGATAACTAACACATAACTAGGGCTAGTAACAACTTAAAAGTAAAAGACATAAAGTAAAAATACTGAAAAGTAAAAGACATAAAGTAAAACTGAAAAGTAAAATAAAATAAAATGATAAGGTAAAAGGAATTACTTTTACTACTACTAATTTAGATATCTCCCATAAAATAATATATAAACTTATGATTCTTTTTCCAACCAGCCATATAGGCGGTAACCTGATTAAGTCAAATTAAGTCCAACCAGCCATAAAGGCGGAACCAAAATTAAATTGCCAACCGACCAATCTGGCGGTATCCTTTATTAGTCAGGTTTAAACCAGATTAAAATGAATTACCAACCGACCAATCTGGCGGTATCCTTTTTAAGTCAATATTTTAAATAGTGAATATATTATTTTTAAGGGAGATTAATCTAAATAGTAACAGTAAAAGAATTACCTTTCACCCTAGCTGGGGAAGTTACCTTGTCATGGTAAAAAGTAAAAACTGTAAAAAGTAAAAAGTAAAAATTAAATTACTATTATTACAAAACGTAATTAAAATTATTTACAAAACTAAAAATTAAAAACTAAAAACTAAAAACTAAAAGAATCTAGAGAGAGAAACTCTCTCTTTAGAAAGAATATAAGAGAGAGAGTGGTGCACTGAATTCTGAAATCTCGAGCTCATTTATAGGCCTCGTAGGCTTCCAGCGTCGCGACGCCAGGGCCCTCAGCGTCGCTACGCCAGATTTCATCGACGTGGCACGCTCTGGTTTGCCGGTTTGAAGATTCTGGATAAGCTGATAAGGTGACACGTGGCGCGGTGGTTGGGCTTCAATTATTGTGACACGTGGCGGCTTCTGATTGGTTGATGAGATTCTTATCCGCCACGTGTCAGATAAGGATTAGATACTCAATGATTGATGCTGACATAGCGCTGACGTGGCGGTGAGGTGGCGATGACGTGGCGACACATGGGAAAGAGACTGTCGGCACCGTAGAATTGCGACACGTGGCACTTCCTGATTGGCTGATGATGACATGGCGGTGACGTGGCGGTGTTGACTTGTTGACTTGCTGACGTGGCTGATGACATGGAGATGACCTGGAGTGACACGTAGCACACGTGGCGATGATGACTGTCGGCACCGTAGGATGCTGACACGTGGCAATGCGCTTGTTAGCATATCGGCTGTGATGGTGACACGTGGCAAGGCGCATGTTAGCAAAGTCAAACTTTTCTCAGATTCTGATTTGTGGACCCGGCGCACGTTAGCACTGTTCGGCGCATTTTAGGCGTCGCGACGCGGAAGGTCTTGGCGTCGCGACGCTGGAATTTACAAAAATGTCATTTTTGTCTAATTTTCACTGTTTTGGCCCAAATCACCTCCAGAATGTCCTGAAACTTATTTATCTACAAAATAACACAAAACACATCAAAATATTCACAAAACTCAAGAAACTATACAAAATATTAGGTTAAATGAGTGGGAAATAGTGATATAAATACCACTCATCAATACACAAGAACCACGTAAGTCGGAGAGAGTCAGAAAATAACCTGGGGTATGGGTTTCTGATCTCACCTCGAAAAGATGTCAATCTTATTGAGGAATACGAACTGACTACGTATGAGGAAGTGATACAAGGTATCGACTCCCTATCATGGAAAAGTGCCATGTATTCCGAAATGGATTCCATGTATATCAACTATGTTTGGACACTAGTTGATGTACCGGAAGGCATTGCGCCTATTGGTACTATATAAGTCATCAATGAAGACATACATGGAAGGCAATATACCAACGCACTAAGCTAGGCATGTAGCGAAAAGGTATCGTTATCAACATTGTGTTGATTACGACGAAACCTTTTACCTATTGCCACGGTAAATTCATTTGGAGAATGTTTGCTAATGCTGCATGTTTCATTTATGAAATATGGCAGTTGAATGCCAAAACCGCTTTCCTTAACGGAAACCTTTTGGAGGATGTTTACTACATCCTGAAAATTTTGTCGTACCAAAACAAGCAAACAAGGTTTACAGGTTATTCGATCCATGAATGGATTGAAGCAAGCATAGTGTTCTTGGAATTATCATTTTTATGTAATCATAATGGTGTGTGATTTAATTCAAAATGAAAATGATTCTTGTGTATATAAGGAGGTTAGTGGGAGCGCACTGACAATAAATGTCTTAAATAAATGATGACATGTCATTTCTTGGAAATGATATTCCCATATTACAATCGGTGAAAGCTTGGCTTTCATGAAAATTCTCCGTAGAATTCTTGGGAGAAACAACCTTTATTCTAGGAATAAAGATCTACTGGGATAGATCTAACAGGTTGTTAATAATCTCCGAGAACTCGTACATTAATAAATGTACGCAACCTGGTGTCTCATACGCTTTGAGCATATGGAGTCACAATCGGGCCAATCCAAGTGATAGTCATTGGATTGATGTTAAGAACATCCTTGTGTATCTTAGAGGAACTAAGGATGATGTCTTATACTATGGAGAAGGAGAACTTGAAGTAACTGGGTTCAATGTTGCAAGTTTCCTAACCGATAAAACGACTATAAGTCGCATAACGGTACTATAAAGTTTGAATAACGGAACAATGAGCTGGAAATCTTCCAAGCAAGATACTATTACCGAATAAACAACCCAAGTGGATTATTGTTGCAGCTGAGGCAGCAATTAAAGCCTTATGGATTGATAAAAATCCTAATCAGATTAGAAGTAGTTCTGTTAGCAGCTGAGCTAGGCTATAACACAGGCTAAAGAATTAATGGTCTCATCAACGATCCAGATATATACTTCGATATTCATCCGATTCGTTCGGATCATACATCGTGGCGATGTGATGATCGAATAAATCGCATCAGATGATAATCATGCAAATCCGCTGACGAAAGCCTTTCCTCAGCAGAAATTTGAGCGAACCGTACATAGTTCGGGTGTTGGACACTTGAGTGACTGGCTATAGGCCAAATACGGGATTAATTAGATGAGAGAGAAAAATAATCTGGGATTACTTACGGAGATATTTTATCTGGGATAAAATATTAATTAAAGAGAGATAACGATTAATTTGGAATTAATCGATAAAATAATATATTCGATATATTATACGAAATTGGATTTCGACGCGGAATTGAAATTAGATTTTAATTCGGGCGAACGAGTTAATTTAGAATTAATTCGTTAGCGACGTGAATAGTGATTTTGCTAGGCATAATTATTTAATTACGTCGCAACGGAAAATTCGTTAATTCGGAATTAACGAACCCGAGCCCGGTAGTGTTTGCGGACGCACTCACATTTTGAATCGAGTGGGGCCCACAAGTCACATCAAGCGTCAAATCACTTGTCACTTTGAGTGATGTGACAACTAGTCACTTGATTGAGTGATTGATGTGAGTTGTTGGAAAGCTTTTGATGGCTTGAAAGACATTTATCAATATTTTATTTGGTATTTGACTTTTCTTTTTTTGTGTATTAGATACACTTAATCTCCAACAACAAAATACTTAACATTTACACTCTCTCCCTCCTCTCATCTCTCTCGGCCTTAGAGGCAATTTCTTCTCTTCTTTGGTTCTTCAAAAACCGTGAGCATGGAAGAAGCATAGTGCAGATTTTGTTGCAAAATCAGAGTGCTAGCACACAAAAGAGTCTTGCGAAGGTGATAGGGACCCGCACCCGTGAGCATGGAATCATCAACCAAAGCTTGGAGCTTGAGAGATCCTTCCATGGCCGAATTTGAGGAGGACAAAAACAGCCACTGCCGAGACTTCAATGGGCTTAAAAAGTTTTGTTCTTCGTCGCATCGCCACAACCGATCAATGTAAGTATTCTGCAACTTCCTTTGATGTATTCACATAATGTTTCTATGCTTAAAATGATCCTTAGGACCTTAGAGAAACCCAACACATAGTTCTCATATATTTAAGTATTGGATACTTATGCAAGTGTAATAGGAGGTTGTGTTTACCGATGGTACGAAAACAGCTTCGCTCTGGATAGACCCCTCGGAATTCCATTGGTAATATGACTATGTGTCTATGGAAGTCTGAATCAGGGTAGGTGTATTTGGTCTTAACCTGAGACTTGCATCGCTAATACTTGCGACAATCAATATACTTTGATTTTCGTCGTCCAGGGCTTTAACAGGTTATGTGTACGCCTCTTCTGGGTATATTGAGAATCGTAGTGTATTGGGTGTGATGTCGAGATGGAAGTATCACTCCAGTCATAGTGGAGATGTTGATCACGTAAGATACGAAACTTGTTCTCTTATATGCTGCAGCTATCGGGATATTATGACTAGGTCATGTTTATCCGATTATAGAGACTAGTTTCCCTAGATCTGATATGTGCTTCGTACGGGGCAGACATAATTCCAGCCCCGGGCCTAGCACGTGACATCTGATACTGGATCGCAATACGCAATACTACGTATACTACGCCTGATATAGATTACATATTCCTTTAAGAGTATTTCTGGAGAATTGGATAGGCACGGTGCTTTGCTAGAATCCAACCATGTCTTGTAAATCAGTAAAAACGTAGTACTAGGTACGTACGTGTTCGAATAGTCCGACGACCGGATTTACTGCCAACATATCCAGGGATCTCATGGGTCGCTTCCTGAAGATTCACCGATTACGTATGACTCGCACATAATTAATCTGGGATTAATTATAAGAGAGAAAATTAATCTAGGATTAATTACGGAGATATTTTATCTGGGATAAAATATAAAAGAAAGAGAACGATTAATTTGGAATTAATCGATAAATTAATATATTCGATATATTAAACGAAATTAGATTTAGACGCGGAATTAAAATTGGATTTTAATTCGGGCAAACGAGTTAATTTAGAATTAATTCGCTAGCGACGTGAATAGTAATTTTGCTAGGCATAATTATTTAATTAAATTTGATTTAATTACGTCGCAACGGAAAATTTGTTAATTCGGAATTAGCGAACCCGAGCCCGGGAGTGTTTGCGGGCCCACTCGCATTTTGAATCAAGTGGGGCCCACAAGTCACATCACGCCTCACATCATTAGTAATTCTTGTGATGGAAGTCACATCAACTTTGAGTGATGTAATGCTTGTCACTTTTGTGATTGATGGGAGTTGTTGGAAGACTTTAAAGCCTTGTACCACTTTTTGGAAAAGTGTAAGAAGTATTTGATTTTTGAAATAAAAAACCACACAACACATCTTCTCTCCCTCTCCCTCTCCATCTCACGGCTTTGAAGCCATTTTCTCTCAAAACTTTCTCTCCTTGGCCGAGAGTTAGAAGTTGCAAATAGGGGATTTGTTGCAAATTTTTCATGATGCTAGCACATCCAAGGAGTCTTACAAAGGTGATAGGGAAACCCATCTATGAGCTCTGATACCATTGTTGGTTTGACCTAGAAAACCCAACAGTAGATCCCCCAAATCCAAAAGGTCGGGTAGTGACCTGTGTATTCCGTGCCCAGTAAAGAAATGTAGAATGGAAGTCAGCTCAGATGGGGATTTTAGTGCAAAACATGCAGAAATGGAAGGCAATAAGGGGTCCATGGTGACGGTGGTGACTTGCATGGATAGTTTTTCGACGGTGGCTGAGCTTCAGCCCCGCCGAAAATTATGAATATCATCAGCTGGAACATTCAAGGTTTGAGGAATCCTAGAATGGTCAGAGCAATCAAAAAAATCCTCCATCTGCACAAACCTCAGGTCTTATTTCTTTGTGAAACAAAAATTTCAGTTGAGCAGATGCGTATTTTTGCGAAAAGATTATGTTTTGATAGTTGCTTTGCAGTGGGGAGTAATGGGCTAAGCGGTGGTTTAGCAATGATGTGGAACACTGAAACGGAGGTTACAATTCAATCTTACAGCAAGCACCACATTGATGCTACAGCTCACTACAGTGGCGGAATTGTATGGAGATGCACCGGCATTTATGGGCACCCGGAAGCCTCTCAATAAT
This sequence comes from Zanthoxylum bungeanum, assembly GCA_019454045.1. Classification (NCBI taxonomy): domain Eukaryota; kingdom Viridiplantae; phylum Streptophyta; class Magnoliopsida; order Sapindales; family Rutaceae; genus Zanthoxylum; species Zanthoxylum bungeanum. The sequence continues at coordinate 73,413 of SKCR01038318.1, read as the reverse complement.
GTCATACGTGGACTCTGATGGAAAGGTTGGCAAGTATTTCAACGCTTCCATGGATTTGTTTTAGGGATTTCAATGAAATCATGAATGAGCATGAGAAGGTAGGAAGGAAGCCTGGAAATGTAAAGTCCATGACATCTTTTAATAGAACAATAAAAGAATATGGGTTGAGGGATATGGGTTGTAGTGGTTACCCATTCACATGGTCTAATCGCCGGTTTGGGGAAGATCTGATAGAAGAAAGATTGGATATATTTTTATGCAATCAGCATGTTTGTGATGGGTTTCTCCAACCGTTGGATTAATCTAGTTATAAACTGCATTTCTACTTCCTCCTTTTCGGTTCTGATTAATGGACAGGCAATGGGTTTTTTCAAACCGCAGAGGGGGCTTAGACAAGGATGCCCTCTGTCACCATATTTGTTTCTTCTTTGTGCAAAAGGCCTCTCCAATATGTTAAAACAAGCTGAGGATATGAGACTGATTCATGGACTACACTTCAGCAGAGAGCTTCATATTTCTCATCTACTTTTTGCAGATTACAGCCTCATTTTTACAAGAGCTGATGTTCAAGAATGCAAAAACCTTAAGCGAATATTGGATGTCTACGCTCAAGCCTCTGGGCAGATTTTCAACTTCGAGAAATCATCAATGTTTTTCAGTTGTAATGTACCGACATCTCAAATAGAGTTGATCAAGGAAATTCTCAACTTTAAGGTGGTGGCAAGACATGAAAAATACATGGGTTTGCCGTCAATGATTGGTAATAGGAAGAAATCTTTTTTCAACGACATAAAGATCAGAGTTATGAACAAGATTACGGGTTGGCACAATAAAGTGTTTTCAAGTAGAGGTAAAGAAATTCTCATCAAGGCGGTAGCCCAGGCAGTTCCGACCTATGCCATGAGTGTTTTCAAAATTCCACAAGGTTTATGTGATGACATTCAAAGAGAGTTGGCTAAGTTCTGGTGGGGTTCTACTTCAATGAAGAGAAATATTCACTGGAGGAAATGGGAGAAGATGTGTATAGCCAAGAGTAGAGGAGGTATGGGGTTTAGGGACATCTCTAGTTTTAATCACGCATTGGTGGCAAAGCAAAGTTGGAGGATTTTACAGAAACCCGACTCACTTGTGGCAAGAATTCTGAAGGCCAGATACATTAGGAACTTGAATTTTCTGGAAGCTAATATAGGCTCAAACCCTTCGTATGTTTGGAGGAGCATTATTTGGGGTAGAGGGGTCATCCAGCAGGGAGGGAGATGGATAGTTGGAAATGGATAGAGAATTAAAGTGTATAGTAGTAATTGGATCCCCAGGCCAATTACCTTTAAACCAATTTCTCCTTGCAGATTACATGAAGATAGCTTAGTATCTCAACTGATTTCAGTCAGCCAACAATGGAATATGGAGCTACTCATGAATTATTTTGATCAAGAAGATGTAGACATCATTTGCAGCATGCCTTTGCCAAGAACACCTCAAGAAGACCGAATTTGCTGGCATTATGATAGAAGAGGGGAATACTCGGTGAAGAGCGGATATCAAGTAGCATTTAGAATGAAGTATTCAGAAAATCCTTCTTGTTCGGACCCAAGTAAAATGCAGTGGAATGTCATTTGGAAGCTAAATTTTCCTGAGAAGGTTAAGATATTTATGTGGAGAGCGGCTCAAAACGTATTGCCCACTGCAGACAATTTGTGGAAAAAGAAAATGATTAGTGACAATATGTGTCAGAGATGTCAGAGGCAAGAAGAGAATGTCCTTCATGCCTTATTCTTATGTAAGTTTGCAAAACAGGTTTGGAGGTATAGTGGCCTTGCTAACGCTACTGGCGAGGCAAAGTCGAGGGATGTGTTGGGCTTATTACTTGAAGCTGCAAAGGGGGACAATGATAATTTGGTCAGAATTGTGGCAGCTAGTTGGGCAATTTGGGCAGTAAGAAACGCCAAAGTCATGGAAGGTAAACAAGACGATTATGTGGTTGTGGCTGCGAAAGCCGAAGCTATGGTGTTGGCTTATCAGAGGGTGAACTTGGCCCCTATAATGCAGAGGAATTACAGAGACGTAGCTGGTTCGGCACAATGGAATCCACCTCCTTCGGGGTGGTTTAAACTCAATGTGGATGCTTCTGCACATAGACACCAGAATGTCGCTGGTTTGGGTACAGTTGTGAAGAATGAGGAGGCCCGAGTCATGATGGTGGGTATCCGGAAAACCAAGTTTATGTAGGATGTGGCAGTTCTAGAAGCTGAAGCGCTTTTGTTTGGCTTGCAAATCGCAGTCAAGAAAGATCTCATGCCGCTAATAGTAGAGACTGACTCTTTGACTGTGTCCAACCTAGTTTAAGGAAGTCATGAGAGTCGTTTAGAGATAGCTTGGATAATTGATTAAATTTTGGAGATTGTAGGAATCTACAAACAGATAGTTATTAATTATGTACCTAGAGGGTGTAATGTAGTAGCTCACCATTTGGCTAATAGAGCTATTCACTGTGATAACCATGTAGTTTGGCTGTGAGCATATCCCGCCGACATTCAGTTATTGTTAAACATTTGAATGTTTTAATGAAAGTAAATACTTTCTTTTCAAAAAAAAAATATTAAGTTCTTAAACTTTGGAGTAAATTCGTAATTTTAGAAATTATGGATAAAAACGAAATTCTAGAAATTTTAGGACCAAGGTGCAAATCTAAAAATTAGGGGTTGTTTCGTAATTTCCAAAAGTAAAGGGGTCATTTTGTAATTTCCAAAAGTATAAGGGTTGAAATGTAATTTAACAAAGTGTTTGTATTAAATTATAATTCCAGATTTATAGTATTCTAATTTGATTAGAATTGATAAATTTTATTTAATTAATTTAATTAAATAAAATAGGATAATTTTTGTTTATTTAGGATGGATTAAAATTCCTTTTTTAATAGGATTAAATCTTATCCTATTAATTCTAATTTGAATGGAATTAAAACAACTCAAATCAAAAGCATATCAATTAAGCCCTTGCCATTAACGTGAAATACAACCAAATTGAAACAAAAAAAAGTGAACCAAAAATTGAAGCAAAATTTGGAAAGCAATTTTTGTCTTTCACGTGACTGTGAGAAAGAAAAGAATTTAAAAGAAAATTTTGATTTTTCTTTAACCAAAATTCTTTTATTCCCAATATTCCATAAACCCTAAAACAAGTCTCTTTTCTTAAGCTAGCACTAAAGAAAAGACACTTTCATAATATTGGATTTGAGAAATCCAAAATCCTTAACTCTCTACTTTGTGTGGATACCGTTGGAGGCCAAACGTGTGGGTGGCTCTGAAGAATTTACGAGAAACGGTACGAGAATTACTTAAAGGTTTAAGGTATGTTTTTATTTATGTTTTATAAATAAATATTATCATGAAGCATGAAAAATTAATTATGATCTTGAATTGGAAATTTATGTTTAAAATTGAAAAATTTTAATTTTCCGTCGCATATCGTATGCTAAATTTCCAACTATTGCTATGCCTTTTTTTGTTTAGTTTAATTATAAATAATTTCTTTTAGTGTTGGTTTTATCTGTTGAGCTAAACCAATATTTTTTTTTATGCAAGTTTCATGCTTTCTGCATTTCATCAGTAAGTTCAAAAGTTTTTTTTTTTTTTAAATAAAAAAAAAATATATCATTTGAGTGTAATGACCTTTAATTTAGGCTGAGGCACTTGAATTGGATACATCAGTTATTGAGACGGTAGCAAAAGTTGCCGAGGACTGGAGAATTGATGATATAAAGGTACTCCTTGGCCGTTGTAAATTCGGATTTAATCAAAAAAGAATCTCATAATTTCGATACATTGAAGTTTGTGAATTCTCATTTTTCAATATATGATCTCAATCGTGTTAAAAATTCTTTTTGATGTTGTATGGAGAATGGGAAACCTGAAAATGAATTGATTCGATTCCGCTACGAATCGCTTACAAAACGGATTTAAAACTTCAAAGCTGATTCCGAACTCGGAGGAAGCTGAGCTCGAAGGTGTTGGAATCTTGGGTACAAGTAGTGGAAGTAGCTCCATCGAGAGTCTTGACTATGAAGTTTTCAAGAATTAGCTCATCTTGAACAGCATGTGCCTCTTTTTTTTTTTTTTTTTTTTTTTAAAAAAAAATCATTATTTTTAATTTTAATTTTAATCAATTAATTGTAATTGCATCACTTTGTTTATGTTTATTTGTACTATGTGCGCAGATAGAGAAATTGTATGTTGGATAATATCCGGTGGTGAATAATTTATTCATATTTCACTTAATCAACCAGAGGAATTTTTAGAGAATTTTCCTGACATTTACAGGAATTATCCTAAATTAACTAATCTGATGCACATATTTAATGAACTTTCGAAACTAAAATAGATAAACTTTTTAATGGTAATTACCACAAGTCAACAAATTGTGAGTTACCACAATGATGACCATAAATTCGAGCACATAAAACACAATTGGACATATTTGAGCATATTCTAATCCTTCATAGTGTGGTCCAGTCATCTGTCTAAGGTCTCCAAAAACGCCCATTCTTTTGACCCACAAGAGAGTTTTGGGCATATAAAACTCCACGCAACAGCATGTTAAAGAAAGAGAATCCATATATTCCAGAAGCATAAGAAAAATCTATTCAATCAAATTTATTGAAATGTCAATTTGGAGGCTTCCCAAAGGACTACCACAACCAAAATTTAACATTGTAACGACTACAAGGTGAAAAGTCAGACGATCATCTTCGCTCAAAAACTCTTATTGCTTGTTCTTTCTTCCTTTTTTTTTTACAAGGTTTACAGGGGAAATGGAAGGTTCATGGTGTTTCAAAACTCACCAGATAAGATCAATCTTATGGAAGCACACCTCTAACTTCTTTCCTATCTGCCCCATATGCCTGCAGTTGAAAATTACAAAACCACCACCATTAAATGAATAATACAGGGGATCATTCTTAAGATTCATCTAACTGTTGATGCCTACATATCATCTACAAATGCAACGTTCAACAGTAAAGTTAAAGACATCATGGAGGATTCCAAGTAAAGAAGGGCTAAGAATAGTAAATTTGGATTATGGTATTAAAATTTATAACTTAAATGATTGAATGTGCGTGGTGGTCTGAAAATGTAGAATCAAACAATATTTAAATGTAAGTGATTATGTCAAGCTATGTATTAGACAAATTTTATATAGGACTATCTGTATAATGATGGTCCAGTGCAATGGTCAACAGAAAAAATGCTTGACAATCGAGAACAAGGTAATGACAATAAGATGAATAATACAATGTATTGATTGAGTCGGAATGTGTGGGAAGCCTCGTGCGCTGGGCCATCCTTTCTATTAGCTTACTTGGTGCTTTTAGTTACAAGCTAGAAAGCATTTCCTTTTAATTACAGTGCTCCAAGATTAACATGCATTTTTTATTTGGTACAAAGTACATATTGTAAAAAAGGGAGATGCCCACTTTCCCCATTACTGTTTTCAATATATACCACTTACCACCCTATATAATACCCCATAATCCCCTTTTATCTAAAAAATAAAATTCTTTTACACCCTTAGATACAACTTATATTGACATAATAATTGATAATTTATTAATTATAATTTTATTCTTGCTTTTTAATATTTAAAAAAAAAAAAAAAAAAAAGAAGAATAAACTGATACAAGGCTATATTATTACCTCAACTCCATAGCCTTTCACATACACATTTGTGAAAAGCTCAGAAGGCTCTGGCATGGGGCTCTCCTGAGAATATGAAAAACAAATAATAACATCAGGAATGTGAACAATGTTTGTTAATATCCCAACAAATAAACAGATACCAATCAGACTATACTCAATTTAAAGGAAAAAATATTCTTTAAAGCGTAAGAATTAGAGAACCATAAGACATAAGAGAAACATGCTGGATAAAGTCAAGCAAGTGGACAATTAATGATCAATCAATGTTGTTCCTTGGAACCCTATCTAGTCAATTTGGAGTAGATTTTGAAACAATTCTTGTAATTTTGTAGTTTCAATTTTTCTCAAGTTTTGTATATAGTTCAAGGATTCAAGAGTAAATCTGTAATATAAAAGTTGTTGGAATGAGCATTGCACTGGCCATGCCTCTTATATTTTGTTTAGCTGTCTTACAAGTTTTCTCGCATGCAGTTTTATTCAGTCCTTTTTATCAAACAAATGGTTTGTTTCCAATTTCCATTCGAGATTCATATTCCTCGTTCCTAAAAAGTTAGGAGAATCAATAGCCTATATATAGGCAAATCTGTGAAATAAAAGGGAGATAAGGAATGATAAATGAATAATGAATTTTCATGAGCTTTAAAGCTTTAACTGAGGCTGTCCTTCCCTTCTTTCCTAGGGGCAATTAATGAAAAAAAATCAAAGTTATATTGCTAAATTTAAAACCCTGAACAGCAGAGCTCTCATCTTCTGCATATATGCTTCTTACCTTGGCTTTAGCAATGGCATCATCTACTTCTTTTCTTACTTCCTTCTCAATATCCTGTAAAAGAACAAGAAATGCACAAATTCAGTTTCCACGCATATTGTTAGGGACATTCATGAGTCAAACACTGAGATTGCTACTAATGTTGACATTACTGATGCAGATGTTACAAACAATGGGCCTATTGTGCAAATAGGAGCTACAGCCCAAGCAGAGAGTGATGGACCACCAATTTACAAGGTTTATAGTAGAAGAAGCAAGATGACAAAAAGTGTGGAGGCTGAGGTGGCAAATTAGTTATACAGAATGATGAGAGAATATTCAGAAGATTTGGGGAGCAACGGAAAGGAATATATATGGGAGAAATAGAGGAGGCTAGGGCGTGTGTTTTAGTTATTATTTTGTTGTGTGGGCTGTGAGTGCACAGTTGGGTTGTTTTGGATATTTGTGTTCTGTTATTTGCAAACGGTGCTTGTTCTAATGAATTCCATAGTCATTTTCATCTATTTCCAGTAGCATTCAGTTCTGTTACTTTCATTCATTTTGTTGAATTCTTGCTTTAGTCTTGTGTTTTGAGAAATCTGAGGAATTAAGACCCAACACATATTCTATCACTATGATCAGGTTCAAAAACATTCAGATCAAGGAATAATGAGAATTCTTTCACAAGATGACAAAGTAGAGAACAAAAAAATATTTAACAGAATGCAGATTATACGTTCCCCAATACGTAGAATTTTTATGCATATTCAAGTTGAATAAATTACCTTTAGCTCTTTCTCTGTAGCTAGGTCATGGGCTAATATTAACTTTCTTATTCTTTCAATTGGATCACGCTCCTAAACACCATCCAGCCAAAATAAATCAGAAATGAGAACTCTAAAATTGAAAAAGAAATGTCTTTCGAAAATTATATGCCAAAACAAATATGTATTACCTGTCTAACACCACTGATCTCATCACGAGTACGGTAAGTGCTCCCAGGGTCTGACATGGAGTGACCATGATATCTGTAGGTGTCCATTTCAAGAATCTGGACACAATTTCATAAAGAATGACGAGAAAGCAAAAAAAAATAAAAAAAAAAACAGAAGCAGCTTTAATCTACAAACATTGCATGCACAAATTTTTACATCACATCAGTCTACATGACTACATGGTCACTAATCATTATTGATACTGGACAAATAAATAACCAACAAAACAATACTAGGAAAAAATCACAGAGCAAAAGAAAATAGTTTTATTTGAGCAGTACAAAGTTTAACATCTTTTGCAATTATTATTTTACGTTATATTTTGAATTGAAAATGACCAGAACAGTAGAGATGCAAGGAAAAAACTTGTCTAAAATAAAGACTACAGACTTCCCCAGAAAGAGGACCTAAATCAAAGCTAACTGCCGACTGCGTAATATATGGAAGTCAAAATCAATCAACTGTAGCATAAGTTTTCAAAACAATAAAATTCTCAACTTTCCATTAGGATGCAAGCATGTTGTTATCTATATCTTAGATATTCCATGAAACTAACCATCCTTCATTTTAACTCCAAAGGATCACACGTTATCATAGATGGTCAACCAAAACTCCATAAATTGTGACAGCACTCTTTATCTTGTTGAATACTCACTTGCCCTGATTATCTCATTTTTAAAGAATAATATTGTTGCGCATGACCATTTGTTGCATCTTCTAAAACCATATTGGAATTTGCCAGGAGATTAGAACAATCCCCTTTAGCCAGATAGGTTCAACTAGACCCGGCAACGGTTCCGGTTCAGAACCGAAACCGAACCGGATGGAACTGTAGGGATACGGTTCCATCCGGTTCTGGTTTTGGAATCAGAACCGAACCGAAACCCATTTCGGTTCGGTTACACATAATTTGGAACCGTAACCTTAAGGTTCAGTTCCAGTTCGATTTGGAACTAGAACCAAAACCAATTTTTTTCTATTTTCCCCCAAAAATAAAGGATCGAACCGGAACTGAACCGATTTTTCCGGTTCAGTCTGGTTCTACGGTTCCAGCTTCCTGGAACAGTACAACCGGACGGTTCGGTTCAGTTCTGGAACCGAACCTTGGCCAGGTCTAGGTTCAATAGCTGCAAAGATGCTTCCATGAATTGAATTTGTGATCCAAATTTTAAAATTAGATAATCACCAATTCTCAGTCATGGTCATTGATATTAATACATTATGGGCATCAAAGAAAACCACAAGAGGTGATTCTTGATCACTCTCTAAAATACAACAATATGTCTATCAGACTTATCTATCTAACTTGCAATGAGTGAAAAATTTAAAGCAAAACAAAATTTGATGGTCATTCCCAATCAAAGCCTAACTTAACTACATGTTAGAATCTTTTCCATAAACCCAGGTATCCAATCTACAACTATTGTAATACAACCAACTGTGCTCATCAAATACACTTTAGTGTGATTACACACCGAACTTCAAAAAATAAACGTCTTGCTGAGTTGAACTCCACCGAAATCAAGAAAAAGCAAAGACTCAAGGTACTGAAACCTCCAAACAATATTTACATTACTTTGCACTGCCAACCATAGCTTTACAACTTTCTGTCTTGAAGCTTTTAGCATAACATGAATATAAGAGACATCAATTAAACATATCATCACCTATGCTTGGCCGGCAGCTTTACAACTTTCTGTCTTGAATTAAATAGCATACCACATGAATATAAGAGACATCAATTGAACATAGCATCACCTATGCTGGGCCTAAAGCCTGGGAAATTTGGCTGCATATAACCTCACACGAAATTAAGTCTAAAGGTTTAAAGTCATATTTATCATAATAGAACAACAAATCTTCACCCCTAGGCGCGCGTTTTCACTAGTCGGCGGCCCACCGCTGCAATTTTGCTCTAATCGGCACCATTAGGTGCTCGATGGGGTGGCCAGCGTTTTCTAAGTGTTTGTTGGACAATTATGACCCATAGCGTCACTATTTGTACAGATCACGGTGTTGTTGTACAAATTAACTATGTGACAAAGGAGATTGCACTCTTATCATTTGTGATTAGATCACCTAGATATATAAATGATAGGAGGTCCCTGTGATTTGTTCCTGGATTGAGAATGATATGAGACAGTATCAATCCACGAAGGATAAATCATTAAACATCCCTAGTCAGAGCATTATCGAGATTGGACATCGATGAATGCGTAAAAGACTAGTATTACACTTGTGCGCGTTGTGAGGGCACAACGGCATAGTTCTCATATATTTGGGTATAGGATACTCATGCAAGTGTAATAGGAGGTTGTGTTTCACCGATGGTACGGGAAACAGCTTCGCTCTGGATTAGACCCCCTCGGAATTCCATTGGTAGTATGACTATGTGTCTATGGAAGTCCGAAATCAGGGTAGGTGTATTTGGTCTTAACCTGAGACTTGCACCGCTAATGCATACGACAATCAATATACTTTGGTTGAGGTCGTCCAGGGCTTTAACTGGTTTCTGTGTACGCCAATTCTGGGTATATCGAGAATCGTAGTGTGTTGGGTGTGATGTCAAGACGTAAGTGTCACTCCAGTCATATGGAGTTGATGATCGCGCAGGGATACAGAACTGGCTCTCTAAATAAGGTTGCAACCGTCGGGATAATATGACTTGGTCATGATTATCCGATATTAAAGAGACGAGTTGCTTGTCATCCGATATATGCTTCGTACGGGGCAGACACTGTACCAGCCCCAGGCCTTGCATGTGATCATCCGATACTGGACAGAAATACGCTATACTACGTATACTACGCCTGATACAGATCCTTTATTCCTGTAAGGATATTTCCGGAGAATTGGGGAGGCATGGCGCTTTGCTAGAAGCCAACCTTGTCTTGTAATTCGGTATAAACGTAGTACGAGGTACTTACGTGTTCGGATAGTCCGATGACCGAATTTACTGCCAACATATCTGGGGATCTCATGGGTCGCTTCCCAAAAATTCACCAATGACGTATAACTCGCACTCTAAATTAATCTGGGATTAATTAGAGAGAAAATTAATCTGGGATTAATTGCGGAGATATTTTATCTGGGATAAAATATCGTTTAAAGAGAGATAACGATTAATTTGGAATTAATCGGTAAATTAATATATTTGATATATTAAACGAAATTGGATTTCGACGCGGAATTAAAATTAGATTTTAATTCGGGCGAACGAATTAATTTAGAATTAATTCGTTAGCGACGTGAATAGTGATTTCGCTAGGCGTAATCATTTAATTACGACGCAACGGAAAATTCGTTAATTTGGAATTAGCGAACCCGAGCCTGGGATTATTTGTGAGCGCATTCGCATTTCGAATTCGAGTGCGGCACGCAAGTCAAATCAAGCGTCAAATCGCTAGTCGCATCTAGCGTCACATCAAGTGTCAAATCATGTTACTTTGAGTGATGTAACCATTGATTGATTGATTGATGTGACTTGATGTGAGTTGATGTTTGAGTGTTTGACACTCAAGTGTGATGGTTGATGTGAGTTGTTGAATTAATTAAAATCTATTTACCTTATTTGATTTTGGTAATTGATTTTAATATTAGTTTGTGTATTAGATACACAATTACAAACACAACTCTCTCATCTTTCTTCTTTCTTCTCCAAAACACGCCCAAGGGGCTGTTTTTCTCTCCTCTGCACACAGCTCACTGCCGTGAGTTTGGGAAGCAAGAGTTGGAAATTTGTGGCAAATTTCTTGAGTGCTAGCACACTTACGAGACATGCGAAGGTGATAGGGAAGTCCACCCATGAGCCGGGAACCATTCGACGAAGCTTGGAGCTTGACGAAGGACCAAAACCGAGCCAAAAACAGTGAGGTGTTCTGCTCACTGCCGTGACCAGTCCAAGGCAGAAAGATTTCGTTTTTGTTGCCTCTGCGTCGCTCAACCGCTCGATGTAAGTATTCCGCAACTCCATCGTTGTATTCGCACGTTTATTTCATGTTTGTTATTCGATCCTATGGACCTAGAAACTCCAACAGTGTTTTCAGTGGTTTCCGACACCAAAATCCGTCGGTCACCACTGTGTGCTAGAGCCGGAGATTTTTGGGGATTTCAAAATTAACCGCAAATCAATGCCGGATTTTAGATTCTCCTACCATTTTAATGCTCGATATCTTCCTAATCTCTCAAATTCTTGAAAATCCCTAAATCTCCAAAAACCCTAATTTCTTCAATTGTTTTCATTTTTCATCAAACTGAACATCCGGAAACCTTACCCATCACTCAAACAATATATGCCTAGTATCATTTTATCCAAAATTCACCAAACCTTACCCCTAATTTCGGAAATCCTCAATTTCCAAGTAATCTCCTAAGCGACGAGCTATCGCCCGACTAGCGCCTAACATGTTTTGGAACACTGATCTCAACATGAACTAAACTAATAAATATATCCCAAATTAACCCAATTTAATATTTCAAATCTAAATAGTTACAAGATTGGGATTACATTATTTAAAATAATTTGTTTTTGTTTTCATTCCTAAATTTATGGAGAAATTTCAGGTTAAATTGCAATATATTTTAATGCAAATGCCATGGTCCTATAGTATATACAATATAATCACATCGCCATATATCAAACTATCATTCAGAGGATAGAGAAAGTAAACAAAAGGAAAATAGAGAAAGATGAAACATATTACATGGCCCTAAAAGAGCTACTTGCACGAAGGATTAGGAAACAAGGACAAAAGTACGATGTTTCATTTAAACAGTTGAAATAATTGAGTGATTAGGCAAAAACCAAATCATATCAGCAGTGGTTCACACAACACAAGTAATATTAATGCATTATATATATAGTTGTTCAATAGCACTTACGATAGGTCCATTCTTCGAGGCATGCTCCTTAGCAAATTTGCATGCTTGTTTGACAGCAAGGGCATCCATGCCATCCACCTTATAACAGGAAACAAAAAAAAAATGTCACTATACAAACACTATTTAAGCTATAATGAGAAACAATTACTATCACTGAACAGTCTAAACTCAAATATGCAATTGCAGGCAAAAAAGGAAAAAATAATAATTCAGTTGAAGTACTTTGAGAATCTAAACGAACTGAGACAATTTTGCGGGATGTGTATTAGCAATCATCCCCATACTCCTAAAAAAATACATTAAGCAAATAATTCATTTCAAGTCTATCAAAACCCACTCTATTCACTTGACAGCAGATTGCTATAATAAGTCTTGGGGTTACACTCAGTCAACAAAAACAAGATGGTTACTTGCAAATCACAACTAATACCTTTTTCAGCAAAAAAAGTACGCTAACTACAAGATGGTTACTTGCAATATTCAAAAGTGGGTCTAAAATTTATAAAAAGCGATTTCTCAATTAAATCCTAAATCCCTATTTCCACTAAAGAAAAAGAAATAATCAAGGAGACCAAAACCCTAAACCCTAATTAAAATCACAAGAATGTCACCTTCAAACCGGGAACATAATCCCCACGTTTGTAATAAGCAGGATTCTTTGCCGCTCTCCACTCAGCCGTCCCCATTCCATCTGCAACAAAAATAACTCATAATCACTTAAAAAAAAAAAACACAGTTAAAAAATTTCCATTTAGTTCAATTCAGTGGAGTATAGTTAATCCTTACAGTGGTTATTCTCGCAAACCAAAATCGCCGGCAGATCCCAAAGCGCTGCCACATTGAGCGCCTCAAACAACTGCCCCTGGTTGGCCGCACCGTCTCCATAAAGTGCAAACGTCACCGTTTCATCCTTGGAGTACTTCTGCGCGAAAGCCAATCCACAGCCTAACGGAATCTGAGCCCCAACAATCCCATGGCCTCCGTAGAAGTTGGAATCTTTTTTATAAAAATGCATCGAGCCTCCTTTTCCATGAGAACAGCCGTCCTTTCTCCCCATCAGCTCAGCGAAAACCTCCAAGAGGGTGCCGCCTCGACCAAGGAACGTGCAGTGATCACGATAAGCGGTTATGATGCAGTCCTTTTTTGTAATAGCTGCTTCCATACCAATGGCGACGGCTTCTTGTCCGTCGTACAGGTGGCAGAATCCACGGACGAGTTTTGCTTTATAGAGAGAATCGGCGGCGATCTCCATACGTCTCATGGTTGCCATCTCGCGGAAGAACGAGAGGAGTTCTTTCGGAGTTGTATCGACGGAGCGTGAAGGCGCGTCGCATTGGTGAGACGTGAAGGGTACTGATGTTTCGATTTGTAGGGGAGTGGTGTCGGTGGAGATCAGACGGCGGAGGAGAAAGGAGGTGGCTAGGGGGGGCTTCAGGATATTTGTTGAGAGGGACGATGAGGAGGTGAGCTTTGATAGAGCCATCGAGAAGACTGAAGAGAATGTTAGAGAGATGGGTCAGTGACAGTGTGTTATTACTATTTGTTCCTTCGGCATTTTGACGGACTAAGTTTTTTTACTTTCATTTCTTATTAAAAAGAAATTTCGGGGCTTTTATTAAAAAATTTAATTAAAATAGATGGGTTTTTTTAAATATGAAATTTATTTACAAGTAAAAACACGATAAATATATGGCCAAATCAGTTTGAAAACAATATATAAGTAAAATCTAGAACTTAAATTTAATCAGGATAAAATTTAACAACATATATTATATGTATTGTGTATTTCCCAAATTAATTAAAACTCGAATTGACACTCAAATTTACTGTGAGCATAAAAAAATTACCGATTCGGCATAAAAATTTTAAGACCAGAAGTAGAAAACACAATACACAAAATAAAATATAGGATCATTACAACAGCAAAACAAATTCATTATAAAACAACCGATAAATCTATTAAAAAAATACTTCACTTCCATTTTTATATTTATCGAATGAAGTCCCACGAATCATATGTTTGTTGTTGCAAAGTCCAATAAACCCACACAAATATAAGGGGAAAAAACCAAGATAATATTGGAGTGCTACTACTAGGCCTTACCACGGTTCAGTTCTGAACCGAAATTGCCTGAAAACTGCCGCTGGTTCTGATTCCGGTTTCGGAACCGGAATAAAAAATATCTAATTCGGTTCTGATTCCATTACGCAAAAAAAATTAAAAAAAGGGTTCAATAAAAGATAAGAAAACTATATGGGCTTTGATTCTTCTAAACCTAAAAGGATATGTAGATAGGTTAATTTTTTTATGGTTTGACTCATTTTGTTTTGTTTCAGAATTTGAGGGACAGGCTCCTTAGTTTCTGAGTTAATAGAATCTTTCATATTTAGTGAAAGTGGAGCTTAAAAAATTATATTAACTTATTCATATTATAATATTATTATTAAAAGAGGAGAAATTAATTTTTTTATTTTTTTAAAAAAAACACAATCCACGCATTTGCAGTAGGGTGTGTTTAGAAAAAATATTTTTTCTTCAATTTTTATTTAAACATAAATATCTCTCAAAATATAAAATATTTCATGAAAAAATTACATATTATCACTTTACAAATCATAAATTTTAAAACCAGTCCCATTATATATATGTTCAAAAAAAATTATAGGTAAAGAAAGACTCATATATTTATAAGAAAATATTGATTTCAAACTAATTATTTTCAAACAATCATATTTACAATCTGTAAAAATATACATACACTTGACGTATATATTGATAAACATTAAAAAGTGTACATTTATTAAAAGAAAAATTAATCATTTTACACTTGTAGTTTCATTAATCCCCTTAATTTAGCACATTTGTGAAATAATAATTAAATTAATATTTTATATATTTTATTGTGTTTTTATTTATTGTGTAGGTAAAATACTGTTTTGAAAGCTCAACAGGAAAAATAGATAAAAGATCTGAATTTCAAGACCCATGATACCTAAAAGAGTGTGATAGCTAAATTCAAATCGGACTTGAAAAATATTCACCGTGTTTAGATTGACAACAAAATGAATTTATGATGTATTTAGCTACACATGTATTCAAGTTTTACCTTATTCTGATCTTTTTAAGAAATCAATGTCTCACTCTGTATTATCCTTATTATAATATATATATATAATATAATATATTTTAGAGGTCCCATCGAGATTTTATATATATATATATTGCCATCACCTTTCGGTGGAAAGGTGATGGCAATTATAAAGCAATGCAATAATGCTTTTGTTTCGTACATTAGGTGTTAAGACACCTCCTAGTGAGGGGGAGAAAATGGAGAGCTTCCCTCCAGTCCGGATGTATTATTTCATTTTTCCTATCTCGGGAGATTTGAGGTAACTATCCTCTGTGTTTTATTTTATTCTTTTATTTTGTAATTTCTTTTTCTTTTATTAATAAAATTATGTGTGTTTTTATTTATATTTTATTTTGTTAATTTGCATCATGTTGGAATAAATGGTGAAGCTCTTTGAATGAAAATATAGGTGATTTTTATTGATATTTATTTTATAAATTGTGATTATTTTCTAAATAAAATATGTATTCTTTCCATTTTATTGACAACTCTTGACTAGGTATAGACAATCCCCGATTGGCACAGATAATACTTGAATATAAAAATTAGAGAGTGTGGACTATTAAAGATCTAGATTAGTTATAGACAATAGAGTTGTACATATTTTTGCATATTTAGTACCTTAGCAAGACTAATTATCGATAGGACGAATTACATATGTTAGTATAATTAATACCTGATAATCATGAAATAAATTGATTGGAAAATAATTATAATTTATATTTTATAAAAAGTAAAAAATTATTTTTATATTTGAAATATCAAGAGTGGATCCATTAACCTTAATATTTTATTTTATTATTTTTATTTTATTAGTTGAATTATTATTTTATCTTATTAAATCTGTTTCCTGTGGATCGACCCCAGACTTACCGAGTTATTTCATAACTTTGACACTCTTATAATTAAGAGTGAAGAACCACTTCGTGAGTGTGTCAAGTTTTTGGTGTTATTATTAGAAAATATAATTTAATATATATAATAATAATTTAACATTATTGTATTTTTTTTAACTTTTGTGTTGTTTCGTGTGTTTTTTTAAAAAATCTTTTATATTTTTTGTTGTTTTGTGTATTTTGTAAAAAAATAAAAAAAAAATACTAATTATAGTTTCAGAAATCTAACTTTAAGAGACCATGTTTGTCAATTTATAAGAAAATTGGATATTAAGCATAACGTCGACCTATAGAAGGCATTAAGCTGATACTAGAAGTAAAATCGGAGAAAAATGTGAGCCAAAATCACAACTACATTTCAATTTACTGTTTTGATTTTCTTTTATTGTTTTAAGCTATAACCTTTATTTTTAGTAGCAGTGTGTTGTCAATTCAATTGTCATTTCGATACTGACGCGAGTGATGTATTTTAAACTCTATTTCGTCTTACTCAGACATTAGGGATAATGTTTCAATTTGGTTGAGGGAAAAGATAGTTGATTAAAATGCTTTTATTTTTTATTTTTTGTTATTTTCTTAAAAAAAATTATTTTATTTTGTGTATAAAAAAAATTTATTTTTATTTTTATGTTATTTCACAACAAGTTATTTTTGTTCATTTCTTTTTGAATTATTCAAATTTGTGAATTCTCTATAATATTGATTAAATTTTATCTACATATGCTCATTTGACAAATATTATCAACATACATGGTAATATATGATCATAGGTTGTAAGTGAAATTTTATAATATTCAATTCTCTAGTTTGTTGGAGGGAGCACCTAAAGACAATGAAGTTTGTGTTTTTATTAAAAAAACTTACAAAAAAACTAACCAAGCTTTTACTTAGTAATCGGACATCTTGCCTCAGTAAGCATTGATTGTTCGCGTAAAACGGTTGAGCTTGAATTAATTAAAAAAATAATAATACTAATAATAATCATCAAGCTTTTACTTAGTAAACAGACATATTGCCTCAGCAAGCAGTGATTGTTCGCGTAAAACCGTAGAGCTTGAGTTGTTTAAAAAAAAATATAGGTGAATAAGTTCGATTTCGTTACCTCTTTAACTTGAGCCATTAAATCTGTATGAGTGTTTTCACAGTTAGTGCCCTAAGGCCAACCGGTCTGAGAGTCACTGGCCCAAGACTCGTTACATAGGTTAAATAAAAAGCTTAAGGGAATCGAACACTTTTTCTGACACATGAGATCCGAGTAATTAAATTCGTAGGGCTGTCTTAACACCTAATGCTCTAAAGCTAACTAATTTGGATGTCATTGACCCAAAGCTCGTTACAAGGATTGAAGATATATTATTCAAAAAAATATTTTTGTATTTTAAATAAACTCTCATTGCTAAAAAGATGTGAACTCTAATATAATTCTAGAACAAAAATATTATTCTCTTTTCAATAAGACTTATGAATATCGTGGGCACAATAAATTGATTGATACATTGTCTAATGTGTGTGTGGAAGAATGATAAAAAAAAACATAAGAGGATTTACTTATTGGATAATTTAGAAGAAAGAAAATAATTACTAACTTGGATAAAAAAATATTCTTTTAAGTTTTCGTTTAAATTACTATGGACTAGTAATAAGCTGGTTAAGGAGTGTGATGAACACTAAAAAATACACATTTATTAAAAGAAAAATTAATCATTTTACACTTATAGTTTCATTAATCTCATTAGTTTAGCACATTTGTGAAATATTAATTAAATTAATATTTTATATATTTTTATTTTATTTTTTATTTATTGTGTAGGCAAAATACTGTTTTAGAAGCTCAATGAGAAAAATGGATATGAGATCAGAATTACAATACCCATGAAACCCAAAAAAGTGTGACAACTAAATTCAAATCGAATTTGAAAAATATTCACCGTGTTTAGATTGACAACAAAATGAACTTATGATGTATTTATTGGGGTTTTAGGCGGCAATTTCGGGTAAACGCAGCGGAACGCGGAAAATCGAAATTTTTCGATTTCAATAAATTTTCTTTGGTAATTAAAATAAAATAATTTATTTCAATTACTCAATACTTAAAAACTGAAATTTTACCCAAAAAAACAGATTTTTCATTAATTACCAATTAGCCCCTAAACTTTATATTTTTATCATTTTAGTCCTAAATTGTCAAATACAATTTTAATTGATTCCAAATCAATCCCAAAATGATTTATACATGTCTTATACATGAAAATACAATTTGCAACTCAAGAAAATAGATTTCCCTCATATTGCCGAGAGGTCCCCAAACTTTCAAGAATTTACAATTTGGTCTTTTTTGTTCAAAACATGTCAAGATCAAATCCAATAATGCCCAATTTAATATACATCATATATACATCAAATTACATTACATATATGAAAATCCCCATTGGAGAGGTTATGAACCCTAATTTTACTATTTCCATAAATTGACAAATTAACACCAAATTAAATAAATTTAACACTTTAATTCATTTCTTACCACACCAAACAAGTCTCACCACCATGAAATAACTCAAGAACAATTCTAGGTCATTTATGAGTGGCGAAGTAACTCTAGAATGGCAACAACACCATCAAATGGTTAAAGAATACATATAAAGTAATTTCATGCATTCTTATGCATATACATGCTTCCATCTTTCAAAACAAGTTCCCAACCATCAAAAAACATACACAAAAAAGTAGAGAAAAATCTAAACTACACATATTGAAGCCTAGAATCATTGAAACATTTTTCATGAAGAATAAAGTAACAAAAAACTTACTAATTTTCCAAAAATCCAAGCTTTCTTTTTGTTTTCTTTCTTCTTTTCTCTCATACTCTCTTTGTATTTTATTTTAGGGTTCTTGGATTGTGAAACAAAAAATGAAAATAAGGCCTTATATATTTTTTCCAAATTGCCGAAAAATAGAAAAAAATATTGGCCAAGTCTTTCATTTTTATTTCAACAAATAATTGGAAAAAGATTTAATAAATTTGTGGTGTAAATCCATTAAACAATTTAATATTTATCACAAATAAACCAATTAAATCATGCCAATTTATCCAATAAATATATGCCATTTAATCCAATTAAAAAGTGTCATTTTGGTTACTTTAATAAAGTAAAAAGATATTTATTATTTAATTAATTTAATTATTTAACATTAAATAATCAAATAATTAAATAAATATATCTTAAATATATGTATTATATTTATATTAAATAATCAAAATACATAAATTAAAAATAAATATCAAATATCATAATTTGACATTTAACAAATGGCTAAAAGATTCCAAACGCATGTATTATCGTTTAACCGTTAAACGACTTATAAATAATCAGTATTATTTATAAAAATTGTCCTAGTACTTGTTAGACAATTATGACCCACAGCATCAATATTTGTAAAAGGCATTGTGGTTTTTGTACAAATTAATTATGTGACAAAAGAAATTGCCATTTTATCATTTTGTAATTAGATTACTTGAATATATAAATGATAAAAGTTCTTATGATTAGTTCCGGATTATGAGATATGAGACAATATCAATCCACTAAAGGTTTAATCATTAAATATCTCTAGTCGTAGTATTATCGAGACTGGACATCGATAATGTGAAATAGACTAGTATTATACTTGTGCGCGTTATGGAAACATAACGACATAGTTCTCATATATTTGGGTATTGGATACTCATGCAAGTGTAATAGGAGGTTCTGTTTACCGATGGTACGGAAACAGCTTCACTCTGGATAAACCCCTCTGAATCCCATTGGTAGTATAACTATGTGTCTATGGGAATCCGAATCAGGGTAGGTGTATTTGGTCTTAACCTGAGACTTGCATCGTTAATACTTGCGACAATCAGTACGCTTTGGTTTTGGTCGTCCAGGGCTTTAACAGGTTCTGTGTACGCCTCTTTGGGTTTATTGAGAATCATAGTGTATTGAGTGTGATGTCAAGATGGAAGTATCACTTCAGTCATATGGAGATGATGATCACGCAGGGATACAAAACTGGTACTCTATTATGTTGCAACTATCCGGATAATATGACAAGGTCATGATTATCCGATTAAAGAGACTAGTTGCTAGTGATCCGATATATGCTTCGTACGGAGCAGACACTATTCCAGCCCCAGGCCTAGCATGTGACATCTGATACTGGATCGTAATACGCAATACTTTATATACTACGCTTGATATAGATTATGTATTCCTTAAAAGAATATTTATGGAGAATTGGGTAGGCACGATGCTTTGCTAGTAGCCAACCATGTCTTGTAAATCGGTAAGAACGTGGTACGGGGTACGCACGTGTTCGGATAGTCCGACGACCAGATTTACTGCCAACATATCCAGGGATCTCATGGGTCGCTTCCCGAAGATTCACCGATGACGTTTGGACTCGAACAGAATTAATCTGGGATTAATTATGAGAGAGAGAAAATAAATCTAGGATTAATTACTGAAAGAATTTATCTGTAATAAAATTCGAATAGTAGAGAGAGAATGATTAATTTGGAATTAATTGATTAAATAATATATTCGATATATTAAATTGAAATTAGATTTCATAACAAAATTAAAATTGGATTTTAATTCGGGCGAACGAATTAATTTAGAATTAATTCACGAACAACTTTCATAATAATTTTGCGAGGCATTATTATTTAATTAAATTGATTTAATTAAGTCGCAAGGAAAATTCGTTAATTCGGAATTAATGAACCTGAGCCCGAAGTGTGTTAAGCGAGCCCACTCGGATTTTGAATTTAAAGTGGGGCCCACCTAGTCACATCACTAGTCAACTTTATCACTTTAGATTGATAGAAGTTGGCAGTTGTTATTTTCTTGTAAATTACACAAGCTTATTTTAATTGATGTGTGATAGACCTTTACTAACTTTGGATATTTGGTATTTTGGTATATTGATTTTGGAAAATCAAAAGCACATCACACTCTCTCATTCCTCCTATTGCTGTGAAACACTTCCCTCTTTCTCTCCAAATTGGCGTGAACCTATGGTTCATAGTTCATGATTTTTATTTCAAAATCTTGATTGCTAGCACAACAAAGGAGTCAACAAATGTGATAGGGAAACCATTCCCTAGAGTTTGGAATTAAAAGTTTAAAGCTTGGAGCTCAATATTCATACAAATTAGGCAAATTTTTGAAATCTCTACATCCTATTTAGCCGATCAAAGTAAGTGATTTTCCGCACACTTATCTTAAATTATTCACACAATTTTATGCTTATTAGATCCCTGGAATGTTCTAGGAACCCAACAATGGTATCAGAGCCAATTTTAAGCATGAAATATTTAGGGTTCATAAACTTTAATTTGGGGCTTTTATGATTTATGCATGATTTCTTCAAATTGATGATTTGGTTGAGCTTAGATTATGATAACTTAGAGTTATGCATGATTATTTATGAGAAAAATTGATTAGATTAATTTTCCCTAATTTGATTAGCATTGCCATAAATTAGAACCCTAGATACTCATGGTGATTTTTGATTTTTAGACCATTGGATGTGTTTAAATGCATGAGTATATTGATTTGTGATTTAATTGGATTGAAATCAAAATTGGATATAAAAAAAAATGCATGATTTTCGTGAGATGAGAAGAATGGAATGAGATTGATTTTGCTTCAATTGTGTTGGACATGAATTGAATATGTTAAGCATGATTAATTGGTAAATTGGTGTTTTTGAAATATTAATTTAACAAATTAATTATGGCTAATACACTTTAATAAAAAATTGTGATATTTGGAATATTGTAATTAAATAAATTAGCCTTTAATTTTGAATTGGGCTAATATTGTTGTATTTGGGCTTAATGGGCTTGGTTGGGCCAAGTTGGTTTAGGACAATTAGATTGGATCCAAATTTGGCCTAAAACCATTCCATAAAGTACAAATATAATAAATGTGCCTTTAAATATTTAATTGGGCCTAATGGGCCAAAATTAATTTTATGGCAAATGGTGATTCCTTATTGGGCTTTGGTTGCCAAAGTTCATGCCTTAAGAAATTAATTAAAAGCCCATTGGACTTTAATTAAATTGATATTGGATGTTAATTGGGCCTTTGAGACCTATTTAGATTGGATTTAGAATCTAAGTCTAAAAGGCACATAATTAAGTGTAATTATTTAATTTAGAATTAAATATGAATTAGTATTGAATACGAATTAAATTGGATTTAATATTTTAGTTCGATATAATTCAAGAATTCGCACTTTGAGTACTTATTCTTAAACGAGTTGGACTCGCGCAAATCAAATCATTGTTTGAACATTGGATGATCATTTATTCAAAGATTAATTAATTGGATTAGATTGATTGAATAACATGCTTTGTGTGAATACATGGATGTATTGTATGAATAATGTATATCAGATGGATATTAGATGGGTGAGGGCAATTTTGGAAATTGTTGTAATAAATTTAGAATTTATTAAATTGGACCTGCGTGTCCAGCCTTTATCTATTGACTCTTTGTACTTCTCTTCTCACCAATTCCCCTCAATGTAAATGAGGTTTCTTTATTGTATTATGTAATTGGGTAGAAGTTAGAATAGTGCTAGCCGGGGAGAGGAAATAGAGAGATTTGTTCTAGGAACAATTTGTTGAATATCCATCCGCATATCGTTATATTTATTTCGCGCCTTATTATGCTTTTAGAATGCATGCTTAAGGGTGTATGATGCGACCTAATCAAAGATAATAATTTGGTTGCCAATTTACGCGAAAAACCCTCAAACAAATATTAAGAGATTTCCTTCCATCGAGTGGTTCTCTCTCAAGATCCAAGATTGACATTGGTTTGTTGGCCAAAGTCAAGATCAATGTCCATCGCGGATGTGTTTGAACCATGAAAGCTTTGTTCTATATCGCATGTCTTGGGCAAGTTGTGATTTGTTGGCCAAATTCAAGGTCACTTCTTGTTCATCGACGTGGATTACGAAGCTTTCCCACTGTCAATGGGTCCCGCTTAACTGGAATCATTAAGCTTGTTGAGCCAAAGCCAAGGCTTAGTTGATTCAGAGGAAAAGGTTAGGAAAATATTTGGATATATTGGCTTATATATTGTATATATGTTTCGGACTTGGAGGTCCACCTACCGGATCTAGGAATTGGATGAGATCCAATTGATCTTAGAGATCTACCTAGTTAAATATCATACAGCTTGTTGGCCAAAGTCAAGGTTGTGTGTTATTTAATGGGATCCTAGCCCACTAGGAAACTAGGTTTCCCGAGTACTCAACAGAGGATTAGAGGCTCGCCGAAAAATAGTGGGAGGCCATTATTGAATTTGCAATTTCATTCAATACTTACCAAATACGCGCTTTCAAAATTATTTCGTCATTTTATATATTTATTAGTTGACTAATATTTTATTATTTTTTATTGTAACAGTTGGACTGTACCTAAAAATCGTTAATTGAATAGTTAGACTATTGCAATTAAGATGGCTGGAAAGATCAACGTTAGGGACATTATCATGGGTGAAAATGTCCTTTAATGGTGCGAACTTTCCTGACTGGGATATGAACCTCAGGATTGTTGTGGGGGACGAGAAGATGCTCTATACGATAGAGAGACCTCTCGGGCCCTAAGCCCGAAAATGTCTTTGGAAGACTCATAGCGATGACAACTCAACTGCTCAATCTGTCATGCTCGCTGAAATGACCCCTCAATTTCATCACCAGAACAAGGGATTGGATCCCTATACTATGATGGCAAATTGAAGGATCTTCATCGGTCTAACCTTATATCGCAAAGGTATGAATTGCAGAAGAAGCTCTTTCGCTCTCGAATGTCAGAGGGTATATCTGTCGAGCACCATATGTCACATATGATTGCTGACATCGAACAGCTGGGTCAGCTAGGCATAACCTTTGAGGCTGAGACTTCTATAGATTTGATCTTACAGTCTCTTCCTAACAGCTGGAGCGGGTTCATCATGAACTATAATATGATGAACCAAGACCATACTCTTGGAGAGTTGATGGAAATGCTGCGAGAAGAAGAAAATGAGCTTTTAAAGGGCAAAAAGCGCAAGGCGCACTGCGCTTCGACATCTCAGTCTACCAAGGCTTGGCCAAAGGCTACTGGAGGCGTGAAGAATAAGAAGAAGAGAAAGGGCAAGGCCAAATCATCAAAGTCTTATGGGAAGGTAAATGACAAATCCAAGATGTTGCCTACAGTGTGGCAAACGGGGTCACTGGAAGCGTGACTGCCGTGAGTACAAGGCGCACAAGAAGGAAATCAAAGCGGGCAAGACACCAGATTCAGGTATGTTTGTTATTGAAATAAACATGTCTACTTCTAGTTTTAAAAATTGGATTTTTGATTCTGGTTGTGGTACTCATATATGTACTGATGTGCAGGATCTGCAGATTAGCAGAAGACTGATTCAGGAGAGATAGACCTCCGAGTTGGAAATGGGACTAGAGTCGCTGTTTTGGCTGTTGGGACATATATTTTGGAACTGCCATCGGTGCATGTACTTAATTTATCATACTGCTACTATGTACCTAGTTTGACTATGAATATTATTTTTGTATCTTACTTAGCCCAATGTGGGCATACTTTTGTATTCAGAAACACATGGTGTTTTTTTTATAAAAATGATATTGAGATATGTAGTGCTGATGTTAATAATGGTCTTTATATTTTGAATATAAATCAATCTCAAACATATAACGTAACAAACAAAAGTCTTAAATTAAGTAACAAAGATGAAACTTATATGTGGTACTGTCGTCTAGGACACATAAACAAGACTCGCATATCCACACTTTTGAAGAGTGGGTACTTGGACAGATTTGATCCAAATTATATGACGTCTGTGAATCTTGTTTATTAGGCAAAATGCCTAAAACAGCTTTTAGCGGTAAAGGTGCACGTGCCACCAAACTGTTAGCCTTGGTTCATAGTGACGCATGTTGGCCCATGTCTAGCCAGGCTAGATGTGGATATGAATACTTCGTAATCTTTACATATGATGCATCACGTTATGGTTATGTGTATCTTATGAGACACAAGTCAGAAACCTTTGAGAAATTCAAAGAGTTTCGACACGAATTAGAAAAACAGACCGGAAAAAGTATTAAAATATTACGGTCGGACCGTGGTGGAGAATACTTGAGCAATGAGTTTATCGATTACTTGAATGAGTATGGTATTCTTTCACAGTGGACTCCTCCCGGAATACCTCAATTAAACGATATGTCCGAACAGAGAAACCGAACTTTGTTGGACATGGTAAGGTCTATGATGAGTTGCACTGAGCTACCAATTTCCTTCTGGGGATATGCATTGAACAGTGCAATACTTATTTTGAATAAGATTCCGTCAAAGTCTGTTCAACAGACTCCATATGAAATATAGACAAGAAAGAAACCAAGTTTCTTATTCCTGAAGATTTGGGGTTGCTGGACATACGTTAAACGTTTGGATGGTACCAAACTAGAACCCAAATCAGATAAGTGCATATTTGTAAGTTATCCTAGGGAAACCAAAGGATATTACTTCTACAACTCACAAGAGACAAAATATTTGTTGCTCTACATGCGGTTTTCCTCAAAAAGGAATTCCTAAATGCAGTGGTAAGTGGGAGGAAAGTAGAACTCGATGAAAATCAGAGTGATACTGTTCCTGGCACCGATTCCTTATCGGAACACGAACAGTTCATAAGAGATGAGACTGTACCACAATCTTCTAATACACAAGAACCGCGTAGGTCGGAGAGAGTCAGAAAACAACATAGAGGTATGGGTTTCTGATCTCACCTCACATAGATATTAATCTTATTGAGGATAACGAGCCGACTATGTATCAGGAAGCGATACAAGATATCGACTTAGCTTTATGGCAAGAAGCCATGAAGTCCGAAATGGATTCCATGTACACCAACCAAGTTTGGACACTGGTTGATGCACCTGAAGGCTTAAAGCCTATTGGTTGCAAATGGGTCTTCAAGAAGAAGACCGACATGGATGGCAACATACATGTTGGACAGTTATGACCCATAGCGTCACTATGTACAGATCATGGTGATGTTGTACAAATTAACTATGTGACAAAGGAGATTGCTCTCTTATCATTTGTGATTAGATCACCAAGATGTATAAATGATAGGAGGTCCTTATGATTAGTTCCTGGATTGAGATGATATGAGACAGTATCAATCCACAAAGGATTAATCATTAAATATCCCTAGTCAGAGTATTATCGAGATTGGACATCGATAATGCGTAAAAGACTAGTATTACACTTGTGCACGTTGTGAGGGCATAACAACATAGTTCTCATATATTTTGGTATAGGATACTCATGCAAGTGTAATAGGAGGTTGTGTTTACCGATGGTACGGGAAACAGCTTCGCTCTGGATAGACCCCTCGAAATTCCATTGGTAGTATGATTATGTGTCTATGGAAGTCCGAAATCAGGGTAGGTGTATTTGGTATTAACCTGAGACTTGCACCGCTAATACTTGTGACAATCAATATACTTTGGTTTTAGGTCATCCAGGGTTTTAACAGGTTCTGTGTATGCCTCTTCTGGGTATATTGAGAATCATAGTGTGTTGGGTGTGATGTCAAGACGAAAGTATCACTCCAGTCATAGTGGAGATGATGGTCACGTAGGATACGGAACTGGTTCTCTTATGTACTGCAGTCATCGGGATAAAATGACTAGGTCATGTTTATTCGATTATAGAGACTAGTTACCAGAGATCCGATATGTGCTTCGTACTGGGCAGACACATTTCCAGCCCCAGGCCTTACACGTGACATCTGATACTGGATCGAAATAAGCAATACTACGTATACTACGCCTGATATAGATCACATATTCCTGGAAGGATATTTCTGGAGAATTAGGTAGGCATGACGCTTTGCTAGAAGCCAACATTGTCTTGTAAATCGGTACAAACGTAGTACTAGGTACTTACGTGTTCGGAAGGTCCGAGGACCGGATATCCGGGGATCTCATGGGTCGCTTCCCAAAGATTCACCGATGACGTATGACTCGCACTTTATTAATCTGGGATTAATTAGATGAGAGAGAAAATTAATCTGGGATTAATTACGGAGATATTTTATCTGGGATAAAATATCAATTAAAGAGAGATAACGATTAATTTGGAATTAATCGATAAAATAATATATTCGATATATTATACGAAATTTGATCTCGACGCGAAATTAAAATTAGATTTTAATTCGGGCGAACGAGTTAATTTAGAATTAATTCGTTAGCAACGTGAATAGTGATTTCGCTAGGCATAATCATTTAATTGTGTCGCAACGGAAAATTCATTAATTTGGAATTAGCAAACCCGAGCCCGGGAGTGTTTGCGAGCTCATTTGCATTTCGAATTCAAGTGCGGCACGCAAGTCACATCAAGCATCAAATCATTAGTCACATTAAGCGTCAAATCACATCTCACTTTGAGTGATGTGACAATTTGTCACTTGATTGATTGATGGAGGTGGTTGGCATTAAAGCCTTGACTTTTTGGAAAAGCAAAAATTGGTAAATGAATGTGGAAATTCATTAAGTGTATTAGATACACATTTTGCCACCAACCAATTTTTACTCTCTCTCTCTCATTGACTTACGGTTTTGGGAGCCAAAACTTCTTCCTCTCTCTCTCGGCCAAACAGACCATTTCTTCTCCAAAAACCTTCTGGTTTTTCCGTGAATGGCAAGAAGAATATAAGGGATTTTTGTGGCAAAAATTCCTAAGTGCTAGCACACCATTTGAGTCTTGCGAAGGTGATAGGGAAACCCACTTGTGAGCATGGGATTTCATCACAGAGCTTGGAGCTTGCATGGAGGACCATTGCAGATTTTTGGAGGAGCCCAACTGCTCACTGCCGAGAAATCTTGGGGGAGGCAGAAAACTTTTGTTGTCCACCGCATCGCTCAACTGATCATTGTGAGTATTCCGCAACTTCCTCGATGTATTCACATGTTGTTTCTTGCTTGATAATCGATCATTGGGACTTAGAGATTTCCCAACAATGGTATCAGAGCCAATATTGAGCATGAAAATTTTTAGGGTTAAAATTGGGTAAATTGATTTTGAGCATGATTTGGTTAAATTACTTGATTTATGCTTAAATGATGTAATTGAAGTTGGATTGGATCAATTTCATGAATATTGATTGGATCAAATTTTCCATTTTGGTTGGCTTGGCCGAATCATACTATGCCCTAAATGTCTTGGAATTTTTTATTTTTGATTCATTGGATGACTTGAAATCAATTGGGAATGTTGATTTAATGTTGAATTGGATTTAATTGGATTGAATTCGAATTGGACATAAAATTGCCCAAATTGCCGAGACATGTAAGCATGTAATTGGGTTTGATTTTTTATCAAAATGTGTTGGACATGTTTTGATGTTAATGAGCATAATTAATTAGGCTAATTGGTGTTTTGGAAATATTGATTTGGGTGATTAATTATGGCATTACACTTTGTTTAATTAAATATGAAATTTGGAATTTTTGTAGTTTAATTAAATGGGCTTAAATTGGATTTGGGCTTGGAATGTTGTAATTGGGCTTATTGGGCTTGGTTGTACCAAGATGGGTTTAGGCTAAATTGGTTGGATCCAATCGGGCCCAAAACCGTATCCATAAAGTCCAATTATGACTAATGGACCTTTAAATTTAATTGGGCCTAATGGGCCTAAATTGATTTCTAGGCTTATGTGGTTATTCCTTGATTGGGCTTTGGTTATTGGGTTTGACCCAAGTTGACCAAAAGTCCACGCCTTAATGAAATTAATTAAAACCCCATTGGACTTTAATTATATTAACATTGGATGTTAATCGGGCTTTGAGACCCGTAACGATTAAATTTGGAATTTAAGTCGTAAAGGTTCGTAATAAAGTGTAATATTTAATTGGAATTAAATAGGTGAATTAGTATTAAATACATATTAAATTGCATTTAATATTGTAGTTAATTTAATTCAAGAATTCGTACTTTGAGTACTTATTCGCAAAACGAGTTGGACTCGCGCATAATCAAATCGTTGTTTGAACATTGGATGATCATTAATTATCAGATTAATTAATTGGATTAGATTAGATTAGATTGATTGATAACATGCTTGTGTGAATACATGGTTGCGATGCATGAATAATGTATATCGGATGGATATTAGATGGGTGGGGCCAATTTTGGAAATTGTTGTAATAAATTTAGAATTTATTAATTATACCTGCGTGTCCAGCCTATTACCTCTTTGACTCTATGTATTTCTCTTCTCACCTATTCCCCTCAATGTAAATGAGGTTTCTTTAGAAGTGTTATGTAACAGGTAGAAGTAATACTTCTGCTAGCGGGAGAGAGGAAATGGAGAGATTTGATCTAGGATCAATGTGTTAAGTATCCATCCGCATATCATTATTATTTTATTTATATGCGCCTTATTATGTGTTTAGAATGCATGTTTAAGGGTGTATGATGATGAGACCTTAACAAAGATAATAAATTGGTTGCCAATTTGCACGTGAAAAACCCTCAAATAATATTAAGCGTTTTTTCCTTCCATTGAGTGATTCTTACTCAAGATCCAAGACTGGCATTGGTTTGTTGGCCAAAGTCAAGGCCTTTGTCCGTCGAGGATGTGTTTGAATCACGAGAGCTTTGTTCCATATCGGTGTCTTGTCCAAGTTGTGGTTTGTTGGCCAAAGTCAAGACCACTTCTTGTCCATCGACATTGATTACGAAGCTTTCCATGGTCAATGGGTTCCGCTTAACTAGGATCACTAAGTTTATTGTGCCAAAGCCAAGGCTTAGTTGATTCAGAAGAAAAAGGTTAGGTAATATATTGGATATATTGGCATATATAGGATATATGTTTCGGACTTGGATGTCCCCCTACTGGATCTAGGAATTGGATGGGATCCAATTGATCTTAGAGATCTACCTAGTTAATTATCATACATTTTGTTGGCCAAAGTCAAGATTGTGTGTTATTTAACGGGATCCTAGCCCACTAGGAAACACGGTTTCCCGAGTACTCGACAG
The DNA here is from genome assembly GCA_019454045.1 of Zanthoxylum bungeanum. NCBI lineage: Eukaryota > Viridiplantae > Streptophyta > Magnoliopsida > Sapindales > Rutaceae > Zanthoxylum > Zanthoxylum bungeanum. The sequence continues at coordinate 42,965 of SKCR01038318.1, read as the reverse complement.
AGGGTTAGAGGCTCGCCGAAAAATAGTGGGAGGCAAGTATTAAATTTGCAATATTCGTTTAGTACTTGCCATACGCGCTCATTTCAAAATTACGTCAAATATATTAAATGTTAGTTGGACTAATATTTAAATTGTTTTTTAATAAAACATTTGGACTGTATTCAAACTATTTCATTTATAGTTGATTATATAATTAGATTATAGTAATCAATATATTTGATTTAATTAATTATAGTTGATTTTATAATTGGATTATCGTAATCAATATAATTGAAATTAACCTATTAAAATTATAGTTGATTATATAGTTGGACTATAGTAATCATTTAATAAAATAGTACTGAAAATCGTTGATTAAATAGTTGGACTATTAGAATCAAGATAAAATTGAAAGATTAGCATTTAAAACATAATCCTAGGGAAAATGTATTTAAATGGTTTAATTTTCACATTGGGAATAAAATTTCAGGATAGTCCTGAAAACTAATAAGTTACTTTACTTGATAAAATAACATATTAGACCTAGCCCGAAGTTAAGCAAATAGTAGAGCATGATCTTGGAAGATTCATGTGATGATAACTTTAGTACTTAATCCATTAAACTTGCCGAATAGACTCCTTAATTTCTTAATCAGAACTAAGGATTAGATCCTTAAAGTATGATAATGAAATTGAAAGGATCTTCATAGATCTAAACTTAGAATTTAGAAGTACTAAAATTACAATACATAACTCTTGGAGAGTTAATGGCCATTCTCAAGGAGACAAAGCCAAAGTTTGCAATAAGGAAAGAAGCGCAAGGCGCGTCTTACTTCGATATTCTAGAAGGCCAAGGCTTGGCCAAAGGCTTCTGGAGGGTGTGAAAAGGGGCAAAGGCAAAATCATTATAATCTTCTGGGAAGATAAATGACATATCCCAAAATGTCTGCCTAAATTGTGGCAAACGGGATCGCGGAAGCGTTACTGCCGTTTGGACAAAGCAGACATGAAGGAATTGAAGAACGAGCAAGGCTCCGACTTCAAATATGTTTGTCATTAATATATTCACTACTAGTATTAAAATTGGATCTTAGATACTTAGTGTGATACATCAATATGTACTGATGTACAGAATCTGCTATTAGCAGGATACTGACTTCAGTTGAGATTAATCTGCGAATTGGAAACGGGACGAAAGTCGCTGTTTTAACCGTAGAGACCTAAATTAGGAAACTGTTACAATGTAACTAGTTTGACTAGATACATTATCTTTGTATCATGTTTAAACCGTTGCGGATTTACCTTTATAACCTAGAACACTAAAGTGTTTTATTTTATAAAGATGATATTGAGATAAACACATTAGATGTGAATAACAATATTTATATTTTGAATATAAATAAATCTCAAACGTATAACATGACAAACAAATAGCTCAAACTAATTTGATCAGAAGAGACTTAATTGTGGCATTGTTGTCTGGGACACAATTAAACAAGACTCGTATATCCACACTTTCGAAGAGTGGGTACTAAGACAAATTTGATTCCAATCAAATAAAGTCTACGAATCTAGTTTATTGGGCAAAGTGCCTAAAACACCTTTACTTGGTAAAAGTGCAAAATGCCACCGATCTGTTAGCCCTAGTTCATAGTGAAGCAAGTGGGCCCATGTCTAGCTAGGCTAGAAGTGGATATGAATATTTCGTGACCTTTACGGATGTAGCATCACATTACGGTTATGTGTTTCTTTTGAAACACAAATCGGAAACTTTTAAAGTTTCGACACGAAGTAGACAAACAGATCGGCTAAAGTATTAAATCATCACGGTTAGACCATGATGAAAATACTTAAGCAATAAGTTTCTAATATACTTGAAAGAGTATAGTATTCTTTCAATGAGGACTCCTCCCGGAACACGTCATTTTGACGGTGTGTCCGAACAGAGTAACCGAATTTTGTTAGACATGATAAGGTTAATCCTGAGTCGCTCTGAGCTACCATTTCCTTCAACGGATACGCATAAACAATGCAAAACTTATTTTGAATAAGGTTCCATAAAAATCTGTTTGACAGGCTTCATATTAGATATGAACAGGAAAGAAACCAGGTTTCTCATTCCTGAATATTTGGGTATGCTAGGCATATGTTTGGATGATACCAAACTAAAACCCAAATTGGATAAGTGTCTAATTGTAGGTTATCATAGGGAAACAAAGTATAGTACTTATACAACTCACAAGAGAACAATGTAATTGTTGCTCGCCATGCGGTTTTCCTAAGAGGAATACCGATATGCAGTGGTAAGTGGGAGGGAGGAAAGTAAAACTCGATGAAAATCGAAGTAATACTATTCCAGACACCCATTCCTAATGGAACACAAATAGTTCATCAAGGATGAAACTATACCAATAATCTTCGAATACACAAGAACCGCGTAAGTCGGATAGAGTCAGAAAACAACCTGGGGTATGGGTTTCTGATCTCACCTCATAAAAATGTCAATCTTTTTGAGGAACATGAACTGACTACGTATGAGGAAGTGATACAAGGTATCGACTCCCAATTATGTCAAAGTGCCATGAATCCGAAATGGATTCCATGTATACTAACTATGTTTTGACACTAGTTACTGTACCGCAAGGCATTGTGCCTGTTGGTACTATATAAGTCTTCAAGAAGACATACATGGAAGACAACATACCAACGTACAAAGCTAGGCTTGTAGCGGAAAGGTATCGTTATCAACATTGTGTCGATTACGATGAAACCTTTTACCTGTTGCCACGGTAAATCCATTTGGATAATGCTTGCTGATGCTGCATGTTTCATTTATGAAATATGACAGCTGAACGGGAAAATCGCTTTCCTGAAAAGGAAACCTTTTGGAGGATGTTTACTACATCCTGACGGTTTTTTCGTACCATAACTAGCAAACAAGGTTTGCAGGTTATTTGATCCATGGATGGATTGAAGCAAGCATTGCGTTCTTGGAATTATCGTTTTGATGTAATCATAATGGTATATGATTTAATTCAAAAAAAATGAAAACGATTCTTGTGTATATAAGGAGGTTAGTAGGAGCGCACTGACAGTAATGTCCTAAGTAAAGATAATATGTCATTTTTGGAAATGATATTCCCAAACAATCGGTGAAAGCTTGGCTTTCATGAAAAATTCTCCGTAGAATTCTTGGGAGAAACAACCTTTATTCTAGGAATAAAGATCTACTGGGATAGATTTAAAGTTGTTGATACTCTCCGAGAACTCGTAGATTGAAAAATGTACGTGACCTGATGTCTCATACACTTTGAGCATATGGAGTCACAATCGGGCCAATCCAAGTGATAGTCATTGGATTGATCTTAAGAACATCCATGAGTATCTTAGAGGAACTAAGAATGCTCTCTTATACTATGGAGAAGGAGAACTTGAAGTGACTGGGTTCACTGTTGCAAGTTTCCTAACCGATAAAGACGACTATAAGTCGTAACAACGGTACTATAAAGTTTGAATAACGGAACAGTGAGCTGGAAATCTTCCAAGCAAGATACTGTTACCGAATAAACAACACAAGTGGATTATTGCTGCAGCTAAGGCAGCAATAGAAGCCTTCTGGATTGATATAATCTAATTTGATTACATATAGTTCTGTTAGCAGTTGAGCTAGGCTACAGCGCAGGCTAAAGAATTAATGGTCTCATCAACGATCCAGATATATACTTCAATTATACATCTGATTCGTTCGGATCATACATCGTGGCGATGTGATGATCGAATAAATCGCATCAGATGATAATCATGCAAATCCACTGACGAAAGTCTTTTCTTAGCAGTTTGAGTGAACCGTACATAGTTCGGGTGTAGGACACTCGAATGACTGGCTATTGGCCAAGTGGGAGATTGTTGGACAGTTATGAGACATAGTGTCACTATTTGTACAGATCATGGTGATGTTATACAAATTAACTATGTGACAAAAGAGATTGCTCTCTTATCATTTGTGATTAGATCACCAAGATGTATAAATGATAGGAGGTCCTTATGATTAAATCCTGGATTGAGATGATATGAGACAGTATCAATCCACAAAGGATTAATCATTAAATATCCCTAGTCAGAGTATTATCGAGATTGGACATCGATAATGCGTAAAAGACTAGTATTACACTTGTGCGCGTTGTGAGGGCATAACAACATAGTTCTCATATATTTGGGTATAGGATACTCATGCAAGTGTAATAGGAGGTTGTGTTTACCGATGGTACGGGAAACAGCTTCGTTCTGGATAGACCCCTTGAAATTCCATTGGTAGTATGATTATGTGTCTATGGAAGTCCGAAATCAGGGTAGGTGTATTTGGTCTTAACCTGAGACTTGCACCGCTAATACTTGCGACAATCAATATACTTTGGTTTTAGGTCGTCCAGGGCTTTAACAGGTTCTGTGTACGCCTCTGCTGGGTATATTTAGAATCATAGTGTGTTGGGTGTGATGTCAAGACGGAAGTATCACTCCAGTCATAGTGGAGATGATGGTCACGTAGGATACGGAACTGGTTCTCTTATGTACTGCAGTCATCGGGATAAAATGACTAGGTCATGTTTATCCGATTATAGAAACTAGTTACCAGAGATCCGATATGTTCTTCGTACGGGGCAGACACATTTCCAGCCTCAGGCCTTACACGTGACATATGATACTGGATCGAAATAAGAAATACTACGTATACTACGCCTGATATAGATACATATTCCTGTAAGGATATTTCTGGAGATTGGGTAGGCATGGCGCTTTGCTAGAAGCCAACATTGTCTTGTAAATCGGTACAAACGTAGTACTAGGTACTTACGTGTTCGGATAGTCCGACGACCGGATATCCGGGGATCTCATGGGTCGATTCCCGAAGATTCACCGATGATGTATGACTCGCACTTTATTAATCTGGGATTAATTAGATGAGAGAGAAAATTAATCTGGGATTAATTACGGAGATATTTTATCTGGGATAAAATATCAATTAAAGAGATAACGATTAATTTTGAATTAATCGATAAAATAATATATTCGATATATTATATGAAATTGGATTTCGACGCGGAATTAAATTAGATTTTAATTTGGGCGAACGAGTTAATTTAGAATTAATTCGTTAGCAACGTGAATAGTGATTTCTCTAGGCATAATCATTTAATTGCGTCGCAACGGAAAATTCATTAATTTGGAATTAGCGAACCCAAGCCCGGGAGTGTTTGCGAGCTCATTCGCATTTCGAATTCGAGTGCGGCACGCAAGTCACATCAAACATCAAATCATTAGTCACATCAAGCGTCAAATCAAATGTCACTTTGAGTGATGTGACAATTTGTCAATTGATTGATTGATGGAGGTGGTTGGCATTAAAGCCTTGACTTTTTGGAAAAGCAAAAATTGCTAAATGAATTTGGAAATTCATTAAGTGTATTAGATACACATTTTGCCACCAACCAATTTTTACTCTCTCTCTCTCCTTGACTTATGATTTTGGGAGCCAAAACTTCTTCCTCTCTCTCTCGGCCAAACAGGCCATTTCTTCTCCAAAAACCTTCTGGTTTTTCCGTGAATGGCAAGAAGAATATAAGGGATTTTTGTGGCAAAAATATTCACATGTTGTTTCTTGCTTGATAATTGATCATTGTGAGCATGAGATTTCTGTTGGGGTTGGTGCTCAGAGTGCCAATCCGGACCGGATTTATGTCTGATCATGAATACGAACATCTCCTTATTCCATAATATTACTTATTTAAGGCTGCACCTCTTGTTTTTATATACGTATTCGATTTGATTATGATTAGATTGAAACTAAATGTTGTTTAGTGATATGTATATAATAGACAAAGGCCCGATAATATATAATGCAGTACACAGTTACAAAGGGAGTTTGTAATTGACATTGGGAAGTGTCACTGCTAAATGTATATTATCAAATATAGTTCCTGGTCAAGATTTGCTAACACGGGTCGGGTAGTCAAATCCGTTGAGACCAGTACATGTCGTATATCGAGACTTGGTCCGATGGTTTATCCCAATGAACCATGAGTCTGGAGAGACTCGTATAGACGTGTAGGTGTTTATAGTGTATAAACACTGAACGGCTCACCGAAGATTCTTAATGAATGGTACACTAACGTCAATAAGAATCTTCTCGGGTTGAGTAGCATAGTGGTCCTTCGACTTGAGACACCACTGTGGATGTATGAGACATCTTCCACACTTGGATGGCAGTCACGTCACCGATCTATTTAGATCAGACCTCCGCATGTTCGTTGGGTGTGGACCGATCCTCAGATATCCTGTGTGTGTCAAGATAGGATTCGTCAGTTCTGTACAGAGCATAGGTGTCCATATATAATTAGCAGTCTGTTAAATCTGTGGCCACAGTATACTTCGGAAGTAAGTTCCGAGTGTTATTTAAAGATTGTTAATTGATACGTCGACGAGATAATACCTATAGAGATTTGATATAATACATATATTTGATATATTTGTATTTAATTAATTATTTAATTATTTAATTGTTAAATGATTAATATAATTAAAATATAAATATATCACCAAATGATAAAGTTAGGAAGTGATTATAAGTTGCAATTGTTGACTTATACATTAAAGGAAATGGTTGTCAAATTGATTTTGACTTCTTAAGATATTTGTTCAAAATTGTTTGAAAAATGAAAATATCATTTTCCTTTATTTCTTGCTAAATTCGGCCATACACTTAAAATATAAGAGTTATATTTTTCTTAGTTGCATTTGTTGACTTAATTAAATGTCTTTAAAGTTGTTTTTAGATATTTAGCCAAGTTGATCAAATGTAAAGTGAAATGAAATTGAAATTACTAGACTTGTATTTGGCTAAGTGAATTTCGGCCAAGGCAATTGTTGTACAAGTATATATTGTTTTTCATTTCATTCATTCATAACCTAAACACTTAAAATAAAACTCCATTAATGGAAACCAAAGGAAGCTTGTGAGAAAGAAAGAAGAAACCAAAGAAAGCTTGATTTTTAGTAAGTTTTCCAACTTACTATTAGAAAGGAAATGTTCCTTAGGATCTAGGCTTTAACATATGATGTTCTTAGGTTATTTCTTTCTTTATTCCTTGTGTTTTTGATGATGGAAGTTTTGGTGAAAGTGTTGAGCATGTGTGATGAAGGAAGATTGTGATTATTGTAGTTATAAGCTTTCTTTTAAGTTTTGGAAACCTTGTTGCTAATCTAGAGTTGTTGACCCACTCTTAGATGACCTAGATTTTATCTTGAGTTGTTTCATTGTGTTGAGACTTTGATTGGATGGAAGAAACATGATGTGAAGTGTTGGATTTAACAAATTTGGTCTAATTTGTCCAATTTGAAGAAATTGAAAAATTAGGGTTCATGAACAATTCCAAATTTGGGGCTTTTCATATATGTTGTGCATTTGGGTGTTTATATGATGCATATAAAGTTTAATGTTCATTGGATTACATCTTGATGTGTTTTGATGCATGAAATGACAAAATGCACAAATTGCCCACCATTGGGAGCATTCGGCCAAGTGAGTCATAATTGGGGATTTTGTTGTTTTGGTGTTTTGATGTTTTGAACATGCTAAGTTCATCTTAGAAATGATTTAGAATCATTCAAAATTGATTTGATCAATTTCGGACTAAAATGGACAAAGTACAAGTGTAAGGGCAATTCGGTAAATTCACTTAAATATGATTTATTGAATTTTTTGTTTCATAATTTGATTATTGGATAATTAAATAAATATGTTTATTTAATTAATCCGAGAAAAATTTTTGAAATCGGAAAATTTGATTTCCACCACCGCTTCCGCTTGCGTTACCGGATTTAGCCCCTAAAACCCTACAAAATGGTATCCAGAGCGAGTCTGATTCTAGGCCTCCATAAATGATTAGCTTGTTTTATTCAATGTTTAATCATGTTTTCTTGACTTTATGCATGCTTGTTATAATCTAATTTTATTAGATTTAGGGTGTATGACACTTAATGGAATATCCCGTTTAATAAGGTTTTAAAGTAACTAGTATTTGGAATACTTGTTTCTTGGTCCGTCTTGTCAATATGGTTTATAAATTTTTTTCGTTGACCTACATCCGAGACCGTGCTCTGCTGTGAGGGTGTAGCCGATAGAAATTTATTTATGCCGGATGTATTTAGATACTAGATAATTCAAGCGAAAGCGAAATCCTTAACGTGCCCTATCTGTCAGGGTTACGCAAGTAACTTGAGTTTATCATTGACGAGTTTAACCTTGGTACGTCTCCTTGTGGGCCTGCCTTCGTAGCGACAACGAGAAACGTCTAGGACCGGAACCTCGGAGTCACTAGTGAGTGATTGACAATGATTGTCTACCTGTGAATATACGTAGGCGAGACCGTGCCTCTGCTGTGAGTCGAAATATATTCATGGGGTCCACTTCCCATTAGGGAATTCGATTTAATTATTGAATTCTCGTTTTTCCCGTTGGGGATTACGGTATTACGTAAAATAGTGGGAGGCACTTCTAAGTTTAAAAATTCCTTAACTTTGGCAGTGTGTATTATTATGGAAATAGCCGCTTGTTTGTTTCCTTATTCTATTGTTTATATAGAATTAAACTTTTTTTTACTGCACACATATTTTGATATGTTATCTGACTAGACTCTTGGTTGCAGTTATTCTAGAATAGGTTCTAGATACTATTAGACAAGGATATTATTAGATTAGTCTAGACCATCAGGAACTGTTGTTCTGATTTTCTTCTAAAATCAAGATGGTTAATGACTTAGTTTCTAAGTCACAATAGATAATCTAGATAGATATCCCTTTTAGGAAATAATACTTTAGAGACAATAGTTTCTTATGCAGTAAGAATTGACTTGAATTAGTTCATGTCTCGAGATTCTTGACTGGCATTAAGAAAGTCCTATTAGGTATTTGTTTATCTAGTAATGACGTTTCTAAGCTTTAATTACCTTTAGAGGTAATGTGTCTGACACAATTTGCTAATCAGTTATTTACAATTGTTGTGAATAGTTGAATGTAAATAGTAAAAGCTAAAGAAATGAGATATGTATAGTTGTGTATAGAAATATCGATTTTCACAATACTACAACTATAGGTATTGGATACCAGATCTCTCGTCTAATTATTTGAAATATTGGTTACGATTGTTTTGATATTTGATATCGGAACTCGCGACTATTGGATAGTCACTTGTTCTTTATAAACATTGTTACATATTTTATAATAACAAGTAGTGTCATTGATGTAGAGATAAACATTAAGAAAAATTATTTGGTTAAGTAAATAATTTAGAACGGTGCTTTATGAGTTTAATCACTTAAGTATTGGATGCTTATTCAGTATGGTGAAGGATGGTTTGATACTAGATCACACCACATATCCTTATCCATTTAATGAATATTGTATTCAGGAAAGTGATTAAGATCTCGTTTAAAACCAATGATTGTCATTGGACCACCAGATTATTTAACTGATACATTGGATGTATGTAGTTTAATGAATAATAATTGCTTAAGGTAGTTTTCTATACTTCGTAACTTAGTTGATGAATTGTCATAACTTAGTTATGTGTTTCTGAAGGAACACATATTGAAAGTCTTGAAAGTATCAAGTACTTTCAATCCGTTCTGATGAAACGTAGATTGAACATTTTTGACTTGTTCAAATATATTCAATCTAAAGGTTTTAGAGAATTCTATCTTCAAAATTCATAACATGTCTTTGAACTGTTCAAAGATCTTTGATACGATCAAACGTATGAATTTAAAGCAATTAGTTCTAAAGGTTATTTAGTGAATATGATTCATATTCAATATTATTCTTCCATGATTCCATCTTGATGGAATTGAGTAGTAGGAGCAATCGAATCTTATATGATTTGATTCGTTTGATATTGAATGTTACCGAATTGTTTCAATACTCTTGGGGTTATGCTACAGTAACACTAATTCATCTCTTTAATTAATGTTCCATTATTTTCTACAGTTGCATATATGATATGTATAGGTAGAAAATTTGAATCTTGAAAAGTTTGAGATTTCAATCTTTCTTTTATATAATAGTTATATAATGGAAATTACTTACACCTCGTAGGTATAAAGTAAAAGTTTATCGTTTATTCTGTTTAATAGAATATTGTATTCTATTTAATAGAATATCTTTCCTACGATTCTAAGTAATAAAATCGTTTTATTACTTGGTGTGTAACATCAGATGTTAACTATTGTAGAAAAGACTTGATTTATTGAAGTCAAATGTGAGAATGATAAATTATAAATGGAACTACGTAATTAATAAGATGAAACAACCCTTATACATCTTCCGTACAAGTCCAATAGGATAACAGAATCATTCACGAGTATTTGATACTTAATGGTTCCGTTGTTTTCTTACTGAAGAAAAATTATCCTATAACTTATAATGGAAGCGATATTTGATATCGATAAATATCGATTCTGGAAGTTCACCATTGAACCATAGATCTAAGATTGTCCATAGCTTACTACGATCAAGTTTTGAACTTGATTAAGCTTTCATTATGAATTAGTTCATGATATGTGCTAATTGTTTGCGCAGCAAAAGCAGTGTGAGCTTATTAAAGGTTTGACCTTTACAGTATGACAGTGAGAAAAGTTATACTCAGCAATCTATTGTAGATTCTGAGAAAACTTATCTCTAGTCACGCTAATTGAACAATTAAAGATATATTGGTTAATGTTGATAATAAACTGTATATTTTAGCTAAAGAATGCAAAGTGGCGTTTTTGGATGACTTATTCAGATAAGAGATCAGTTGTGATTTCCTTATTTGAAGAGTTCATTCTGAAATGGCCCTAGAGTTTGTGTTCTGCTGAGATCGCAGTTTAGTGTGCTAGCTTATAGAGCCTATTGTAGACTCAGATAAGTCTTCCAAAAATCTGTGTTCTCTGTTTTTGATATCGTCAGATTGTCTGATCTTGTCAAAGTATAGAGAATACATATGTGATTAGAAGGGTTAGTGGGAACGTACAAATTACTTTCTAGTGTTATATATCTTAACGACATTGTCATTATTATAGTAATAATGAGATGTTTATAAGGTAAAAGATTTACCTAAGTCTTCTTTACTCCGTGATAACAGTGGGAGTAGTCTTTGTTATATTTGATATAAAGTTTTATATAAGATATAAAACTAAAAGACTTATGAGATACTCATATTAGTCGTGCATTAGATATGATCTAATAAAGGACATAACAAGGCTATCTGTATGACAGTTAGTATAACTGTTCGACAGTTATTGTATGTCTTATACATAGTATTCATCTTTCGTAAAAGATGATACCTTTTTCGAAAGAAATATTGATTAGAATGTCTAATCAATGTTATGTATCATTTGATGATGACATAATGAATACTTTATTATGTGCGATAAACGATGTCGATTTAATCGTAAATTGTTACGAGTTATTTTGATATCTTATAGACCATAGGATGGATCTTGAAACACGTTCTTTGTGATCTTTGAGATATTAAGAACGAGTTTCTAATTCATGGAGAGTACAGTCTGCAACCATTAGGGTCATATTAGTTTTGAGACTAATTATGACGTTAGACAGTCTACGTCATAAAGAGTCACAAAAGATGCAGTGGGAGTGTCACGAATGATTTACTAACTGAGTAGAATTAAATGCAACTTATGAAGTATTGACTTATGAAGTTGCATAGTGACCTTATAAATTAGAAGTTTTAAATTTGTATTGTGCTTGCGGTTGTCCGCATAGTATTTTGGATTTGATCCCTAAATACTTGGACAACTCAGTAGTAATAGCACAATACTGATGTAGCATCAGAGTCATATTAATGTATAATTTAGATTCTACAAAATATGAATGATGCTGACTATGGGAAACGATGGAGTTTGTTTGACAAACTCAATATATCATAGCGGACATGCTTTTTGTTGCCTACCTCTTGAGTACTGGGTGAGCTTTTGAGAGCCATGTGTATACGATACACATTGAGATGTGTATATGATGCCGTGGATTGGCACAAGAGCAAGTGGGAGAAATTGTTGGGGTTGGTGCTCAGAGCGCCAATCCGGATCGTATTTATGTCTGATTCATGAATACGAACATCCCCTTATTCCATAATATTATTATTTATGGTTGCACCTCTTGTTTTTATATACGTATTCGATCTGATTACGATTAGATTGAAACTAAATGTTGTTTAGTGATATGTATATAATAGACAAAGGCCTGATAATATATAATGCAGTACACAGTTACAAAGGGAGTTTGTAATTGACATTGGGAAGTGTCACTGCTAAATGTATATTATCAAATATAGTTCCTGGTCAAGATTTGCTAACACGGGTCGGTTAGTCAAATCCGTTGAGACCAGTACATGTCGTATATCTAGACTTGGTCCGATGGTTTATCCCAATGAACCATGAGTCTGGAGAGACTCGTATAGATGTGTAGGTGTTTATAGTGTATAAACACTGAACGGCTCACCGAAGATTCTTAATGGATGGTACACCAAAGTCAATAAGAATCTTCTCGGGTTGAGTAGCATAGTGGTCCTTCGACTTGAGACACCACTGTGGATGTATGAGACATCCTCCACACTTGGATGGCAGTCACGTCACCGATCTATTTAGATCAGACCTCCGCCTGTTCGTTGGGTGTGGACCGATCCTCAGGATATCCTGTGTGTGTCAAGATAGGATTCGTCAGTTCTGTGTACAGAGCATAGGTAGTCCATATATAATTAGCAGTCTGTTAAATCTGTGGCCACAGTATACTTCGGAAGTAAGTTCCGAGTGTTATTTAAAGATTGTTAATTGATACGTCGACGAGATAATACCTATAGAGATTTGACGTTTACATCTATATCTCTGGGATTATCTGGATACCTGTGACGGAGGGATTATACGTATGCAATGACCTCGACCTGTATGATTCAGCTAGTTTATCCGTGATCGTCATAATCTACGGGTGGATAGATTATGGACACGAAATTAGATTTTGTGACGGATATACCTGAATCTAGAGAGTCTCAATAATGAAACATACTCGTAGAGCATTAGAGCAACATTTATGAATAATGATGATTATTTATAAATCGTTTAAACGTTAAACGAAAAATACATGCGAACGGGTCGAACCGTCATTTCCTAATTAATGTGTATTTGTATTTAATATATGCATTATTATTAAATACACATTAATAAATAGTCAAATAAAGGTATTTGACATATATCATCAATATATGTATTTGAGATATTTAAAGTAAATATAATACATATATTTGATATATTTTGTATTTAATTAATTATTTAATTATTTAATTGTTAAATGATTAATATAATTAAAATATAAATATATCACCAAATGATAAAGTTAGGAAGTGATTATAAGTTGCAATTATTGACTTATACATTAAAGGAAATGGTTGTCAAATTGATTTTGACTTCTTAAGATATTTGTTCAAAATTGTTTGAAAAATGAAAATATCTTTTTCCTTTATTTCTTGCTAAATTCGGCCATACACTTAAAATATAAGAGTTATATTTTTCTTAGTTGCATTTGTTGACTTAATTAAATGTCTTAAAGTTGTTTTTTAGATATTTAGCCAAGTTGATCAAATGTAAAGTGAAATGAAATTGAAATTACTAGACTTGTAGTTGGCTAAGTGAATTTCGGCCAAGGCAATTGTTGTACAAGTATATATGTTTTTCATTTCATTTCATTCATAACCTAATACACTTTAAAAGAAAACTCCATTAATGGAAACCAAAGGAAGCTTGTGAGAAAGAAAGAAGAAACCAAAGAAAACTTGATTTTTAGTAAGTTTTTCCAACTTACTATTAGAAAGGAAAATGTTCCTTAGGATCTAGGCTTTAACATATGATGTTCTTAGGTTATTTCTTTCTTTTTTATTCCTTGTGTTTTTGATGATGGAAGTTTTGGTGAAAGTGTTGAGCATGTGTGATGAAGGAAGATTGTGACTATTGTAGTTATAAGCTTTCTTTTAAGGTTTTGGAAACCTTGTTGCTAATCTAGAGTTGTTGACCCACTCTTAGATGACCTATATTTGATCTTGAGTTGTTTCATTGTGTTGAGACTTTGATTGGATGGAAGAAACATGATTGAAGTGTTGGATTTAAACCAATTTGGTCTAATTTGTCCAATTTGAAGAAATTGAAAAATTAGGGTTCATGACCAATTCCAAATTTGGGGCTTTTCATATATGTTGTGAATTTGGGTGTGTATATGATGCATATAAAGTTTCATGTTCATTGGATTACATCTTGATGGGTTTTGATGCATGAAATGACAAAATGCACAAATTGCCCACCATTGGGAGCATTCAGCCAAGTGAGTCATAATTGGGGATTTTGGTTGTTTTGGTGTTTTGATGTTTTGAACATGCTAAGTTCATCTTAGAAATGATTTAGAATCATTCAAAATTGATTTGATCAATTTCGGACTAAAATGGACAAAGTACCAAGTGTAGGGCAATTCGGTAAATTCACTTAAATATGATTTATTTGAATTTTTTGTTTCATAATTTGATTATTGGATAATTAAATAAATATGTTTATTTAATTAATCCGAGAAAAAGTTTTGAAATCGGAAAATTGATTTTCCACCGCTTCCGCTGCGTTACCGGATTTAGCCCCTAAAACCCCTACAATTTCATCACAAAGCTTGAAGTCATGAAGTCTGAAATGGATTCCATGTACACCAACCAAGTTTGGACACTAGTTGATGCACCTGAAGGCGTAAAGCCTATGGTTGCAAATGGGTCTTCAAGAAGAAGACCGACATGGATGACAACATACAAACATACAAAGCTAGGCTTATAGCGAAAGGGTATAGTCAACGACATGGTGTCGATTACGATGAAACTTTTTCACCTGTTGCCATGATTAAATACATTCAGATAATGCTTGCTGTTGTTATATATTTCGATTACGAATATGGCAGATGGACATCAAAATCACTTTCTTTAACTGAAACCTTTTGGAGGATGTTATATGTAACAGCCTAACGGTTTTGTCGTACCTAAACATGCAAACAAGGTTTGCAAGTTAAATCGATCTATTTATGGATTGAAGCAATCATCACGTTCTTGGAACCAACGTTTGGTGAGATCATAAAAGAATATGATTTCGTTCAAAATGAGGATGATAATTGTGTATATAAGAAGGTTAGTGGGAGCGCACTGACAGTCATTGTCCTTTACGTTGATGATGTATTGCTTATTGGCAATGACATTACCATGCTACAATCGGTGAAAGCTTGGCTTTCATTAAAATTCTCCATGAAGGATCTGGGAGAAGCAGCCTTTATTCTGGGAGTAAAGATCTACCGGGATAGATCTAGAAAGTTGATTGGACTCTCCCAGAGCACGTACATTGATAAAGTGTTGAAGAGATTCAACATGGATCGGTCTAAGAGGGGACTGTTGCCAGTGTCACATGGCGTCACTCTATATAAGGATATGTGTCCTAAAACTCAAGATGAGAGAGACAACATGAGTTGGATCCTGTTCGCTTCTGCAGTCAGATCGATCATGTATGCCATGATATGTACGCGACCTGATATCTCGTATGCTTTGAGCATGTGTAGTCGCTATCAGACCGATCTAGGTGATGGTTACTGGGTTGCGGTTAAGAACATTCTTAAGTATCTTAGACGAACTAAGGATGCTTTCTTAATCTATGGAGATAGAGAACTTGAGGTAACTGGTTTACTGATGCAAGTTTCCAAACCGATAAAGACGACTGTAAGTCGCAATCCGGGTACATATTTTGTTTGAACAACGGAGCAATAAGATGGAAATCTTCCAAGCAAGAGGCTGTTGCCGATTCAACAACAGAAGCGGAATACATCACTGCAGCTGAGGCAGCAAAAGAGGCAGTTTGGATCTGTAAATTCCTAATTGGATTAGAAGTAGTTCCATTAGCAGCTGAGCCCGTTCCTTTGTATTGTGACAATAACGGGGCTATAGCGTAGGCTAGGGAACCACGATCTCATCAACGATCCAAGCATGTACTTCGACGTTACCATCTAATTCGTGAGATCATACATCGTGGCGATATTAAGATCGAGAAGGTCGCATCCGATGACAACATTGCAGATCCGCTGACGAAGGCTATTCCTCAGCAAAAGTTTGAGCGACATGTATATAGTTCAGGTGTTAGATACTTGAGTGATTGGCTATAGTCCAAGTGGGAGATTGTTGGACAATTATGACCCATAACATCACTATTTGAAAAATACATTGTGGTTTTTGTACAAATTAACTATGTAACAAATGAAATCGCCATTTTATCATTTTGTGATTAGATTACTTGAATATATAAATGATAAAAGTCCTTATGATTAGTTCCAGATTATAAGATATGAGACAGTATCAATCCACTAAAGGTTTAATCATTAAATATCTCTAGCCGTAGTATTATCGAGACTGGACATCGATAATGCGGAATAGACTAGTATTACACTTGTGCGCGTTATAGAAGTGTAACGACATAGTTCTCATATATTTGTATATTGGATACTCATGCAAGTGTAATATGAGGTTCTGTTTACCAATGGTACGGAAACAGCTTCGCTCTGGATAGACCCCTCAGAATCCCATTGGTAGTATGACTATGTGTTTATGGGAATCCAAATCAGGGTAGGTGTATTTGGTCTTAACCTGAGACTTGCATCGCTAATACTTATGACAATCAGTACGCTTTGGTTTTGGTCGTCCAGGGCTTTAACAGGTTCTGTGTACGCTTCTTCTGGGTTTATTGAGAATCGTAGTGCATTGGGTGTGATGTCAAGATGGAAGTATCACTTCAGTTATATGGAGATGATGATCACGCATGGATATATAACTGGTACTCTATTATGTTGCAACTATCGGGATAATATGACAAGGTCATGATTATCCGATTAAAGAGACTAGTTGCTAGTGATATGATATATGCTTCGTATGAGACAGACACTATTCCAGCCCCAGGCCTAGCATGTGACATCCGATACTGGATCGCAATATGCAATACTTGGTATACTATGCTTGATATAGATTATGTATTCCTTAACAGAATATTTCTTGAGAATTGGGTAGGCACGATGCTTTTCTAGAAGCCAACCATGTCTTGTAAATCGGTAAGAACGTGGTACAGGGTACACACGTGTTCGGATAGTCCAATGACCATATTTACTGCCAATATATCCAGGGATCTTATGGGTCGCTTCCCGAAGATTCACCGATGACGTTTGACTCGAACAGAATTAATCTGGGATTAATTATGAGAGAGAGAAAATAAATATAGGATTAAATACGGTAAGAATTTATCTGGGATAAAATTCGAATAGTATAGAGAGAACGATTAATTTGGAATTAATCGATTAAATAATATATTCGATATATTAAATTGAAATTAGATTTCATAACAGAATTAAAATTGGATTTTAATTCGGGCGAACAAATTAATTTAGAATTAATTCGCGAGCGACTTTCGTAATAATTTTGCGAGGCATTATTATTTAATTAAATTTGATTTAATTAAGTCGCAATGAAAAATCGTTAAAGAATTAACGAACCCGAACCCGAAGTGTGTTAAGCGGGCCCACTCGGATTTTGAATTTAAAGTGGGGCCCACCTAGTCACTTCACTAGTCAACTTTATCACTTTAGGTTGATAGAAGTTGGCAGTTGTTGTTTTCTTGTAAATTACACAAGCTTATTTTAATTGATGTGTGATAGACCTTTACTAACTTTGGATATTTGGTATTTTGGTATATTGATTTTGGAAAATCAAAAACACATCACACTCTCTCATTCCTCCTATTGCCGTGAAACACTTCCCTCTTTCTCTCAAAATTGGCGTGAACTTAGGGTTCATAGTTCATGATTTTTGTTTCAAAATCTTGATTGCTAGCACAACAAAGGAGTCAACAAAGGTGATTTGGAAACCATTCCCTAGAGTTTGGAATTCAAAATTTAAAGCTTGGAGTTCAACATTCATACAAATGAGGCAAATGTTTGAAATATCTACATCATATTTAGCCGATCAAAGTAAGTGATTTTCCGCACACTTATCTTAAATTATTCACACAATTTTATGTTTATTAGATCCTTGGTATGTTCTAGGAACCCAACAGTACTCTAAGAGTATATTTTATTAGTGAGACTCTCTAGGTTCAGGTATATCCGTTACGAAATCCAATTTCGTGTCTATAATCTACCCACTCGTAGATTATGACGAACACGGATAAACTCTCTGAACCATACAGGTCGAGGTCACTGCATACGTATAATCTTTCCGTCACAGGTATCCGGATTATCCCAGAGATATAGATATAAATGTCAAATCTCTATAGGTATAATCTCGTCGATGATTCTATTAGTAATCTCTTAATAACACTTTAAAACTCATTTCTATAGTGTACCACCGGCCCATGGATTTAACAGATTGCTAATTCCATAATGGATACCTAAGCTCTGTACACAGCACTGACAGATCCTATTTTGATACGCACATGATATCCTTAGGATCAATCCACACTCAACGAATAGGAGGAGGTCTAATCTAAATAGATCAGTGAAGTGACTGCCATCAAAGTGTGGAGGATACCTTATACATCCACAATGGTATCTCAAGTCGGAGGATCACTATGCTCACTCAACCCGAGAAGATTCTTATTGAAGTTGGTGTACCATCTATTAAGAATCTTTGGTGAGTCATTCAATGTTTATCTGATATAAACACATACGTGTTTATACGAGTCTCCCGAGACTCATGGTTCATTGAGAAACAATTGGAATCCAATATTCCAATATACGACACGTACCGGTCTCAGCGGTTTTACTTACTGACCAAGTAATTGTAAACATTGATCAAGAACAGTTAAAAAAATGATATTATTATGTTAATGCTCAATGTCAGTTGCGACGCTTTTGTAACTGTATCATAACCAATCACTCTATGGTCATTTACGTCTTTATCATATAATAAAATAATTCATATGATAGATACTGTTTATTTTATAAACAAATAAAATATTACAAGAGTATTTACAGAGAACCAAAAATACTATCATACTCCCACTGGCCTTCTGGTACACACAGGATTCTTCCATTTTCTTGAGAAAACCAGACAATCTAATAATATCGTCGAATCGAAGATTCAAACTTTGCGAAGCTTGTTTAAGTCCATAAATGGAATTCTTAAGCTTACAAACCATGCCTGAGGATTCCCTGGATACAAAACCCTCTGGCTGTTCCATATAGATTTCTTCATCAAAAAACCCATTTAGAAAAGCCATTTTGACATCCATTTGTCAAATCCCGTAATCATGGTAAGCATCAATAGACAACAAAATCCTTATAGACTTTAACATCGTAACTGGCGAAAAAGTTTCATCGTAGTCGACACCAGGTCACTGTGTGTAACCTTTAACTACCAGTCTAGCCTTAAAGGTTTCAACCTTTCCGTCAGGCCCACAATTCCTCTTGTAAACCCATTTACTACTGATATGAACAATTCAATCAGGAAGTGGAACCAAGTCCCAAACTTGATTCTAATGCATAGAGTCTAACTCTGATTTCATGGCCTTTTGCCATTTCGCGGAGTCGATGTCCAACATCGCTTCTCTATAGGTGTAAGGGTCGGTCTCTTCGATTAAGAGAACATCTAGACTCTTTTCTTGTATCAAATACAAGCGTTCAGGAGGTCTAGACACCCTTTGGGACATACGGAGTGTGTGTGTTGATGGATTTTATCTATTTGAACTTCAGGTTCCTCCAATGGTTCATTGGTTTCAGATTATACTTCATCAAGTTCAATATGTCTATGATTACCTCATTCAGACAAAAATTATATTTCTAGAAATTTTGCGAAGCGAGTTACGAACACATTTCGATGCTTGGTATCATAAAACAAATATCCTTTCGTATTTGAAGGATATCCAATAAACCTAAATTTTTGCCCTCAAGGCGAAAACTTATCTTACTGAGCCATCCTGACAAATGCAGAAAAACCCCAAATCTTAATATAATTAAGATTCGGTTTCCTACCAGTCCATATCTCATATGGAGTTATAGGAACAGCCTTGGAAGGAATCTTATTCAAAAGATGATCATCAGTTAAAAAAGCATATCCCCATAAATAATAGGGCAAATCTAAAAAACTCAACATCGATCGGACCATATCCAATAAATTTCAATTTCTTCTTTCGGACACTCCATTGTGCTGTGGAGTGCCCAGAGGAGTATATTGAGCGAGAATCTCATTCTCTTTAAAATAATCGGTGAACTCACCACTCATATATTAACCGCATCGATCAGATCGAATACATTTATGGTGTGTTTACTTAAGGGTAATGAGAATGGAGAAATGAGAATCATTTCCAATAAGGTTGTTTACTTCATAAAATTGAATAAAAATGGTAATGAGAATGAGAGTGAGGCCCACAAATTTGGGAATGGGGAATGAGAATCTCATTCCCACCAGGGAATGAGATTCTCATTCCCATTATTGATGGGAAATTACTATTTTAATAAATTAATAATTTAATAAAAGAATAAATAAAATGTATTAATAATAATTAATAATTAATAAAAAATAATATTTACTATTTTAATAAATTAATAATTTAATAAAAGAATATATTAATATGTAGTAATTTAATACATTAATAATTAATTAATAAAGTAATAATTAATTAATACTTAAATAATTAATAATTAATAAAAATTATTAATCAATAATTAATAATAAAACAATATTTAATATTTAATATTTTTAATAAAATAATAATTTAACATGAGTAATTTAATACATCAAAAATAATAATAAATAATAAATAATAAAATAATATAATTATAACTAAGGATATTTGTGTAACTTTTTAACAATTCATTCCGATTACTGGAGAAAGTAAAAACATCAATGGTGATACTACTTCATTTCGATTCTGATTCTTACAGTTAAGTAAACAACTTATTCTCATTCCGATTTACCATTCCCATCCAGCTCATTCCGATTCCATCTCATTCCGATTCCGAGTACGTAAACGCACCATTAATGTATTTATCAGTCTGTTTTTCTACTTCATTTCGGAATTCTTTGAACTTTTCAAAGGTTTCC
The DNA here is from genome assembly GCA_019454045.1 of Zanthoxylum bungeanum. Lineage (NCBI taxonomy): Eukaryota > Viridiplantae > Streptophyta > Magnoliopsida > Sapindales > Rutaceae > Zanthoxylum > Zanthoxylum bungeanum. Next base: position 21,796 of record SKCR01038318.1, on the reverse strand, counting down.
GATTTTTATTTCATCAAATAAACACAACTGTACCGTGATAAATCATTGGTAAAGGTAATGTAGCACGAAAAACCACTGTGAGTAGTGTGACTCATGGGACCACATACATAAGATATTTTAGTTACAATAAGTCAGCGGCTCGATCTCCTACACCCGAAAATGAGGCTTTGGTAATTTTACCCCGAATACAAGATTTACAAGTTGGATAAGGTTCAATGGTAAGATCTTGTATCAAACCATTCATAACCAACTGGGTTAGGCATTTTATGCCCATATGACCCAACCTCATATGCCACAGTTCAATATTATTTATATCACATACTTTACGTTTATTGATTCCAGCATTAAAGATATCTTGTGAGGAATGCAAAATGTAATGACCGTGCTCATTTGGACAAATAATGATATGAACATGATATCTATCATATAAATATGAAGAACGATTCTTAATATTTACATTATATCATTCCGTATTAAATACAAAAAGTGACATAATGTTTGCAACACATCCCGGTACAAAAAAAGTCATGCAATAAAAGTATCCCACTGGGTAGGGGAATCTCGCATAAGCCCATAGCAACTGCATCCAGAGAGTCGCCACTCCCTAATCGTAACTGCATCTCCCCAGATTTTAGCCGTCTACTTTCCTTCACCACTTGCAACGAATTGCAAATGTGAATTGGACAAGCAGAATCAAAAATCCAACTGGATGACATAGCTTCACAAGCTAATGAGATATCAATAATGGAAAAATAAAAGTACCTAAAGTAGATGCTCTTTCTTTCTGATTTGGGCCAGGTAATCAGGACAGTTCCTCTTCCAATGACCGATCTTGCTGCAGTGGTGGCATTTATCTTCGACAGCTCTCTTTGGTTTAGCTATCTTACCCTGTGGTGGAAGATTTGAACCCTTCTTTTTCTTACATTTCTTCTTCTTCCCTTTCATTTAGATTGAGAGGAAGCAGGAAGAGCAGTGGGTTTAGGAGGGCGAGTCGGGACTCCCTTCCTTAAATCTTCCTCCGCAGTTTGCAACATCTTATGCAGCTCCTGATAAGAAAAGCTAATTCCATTCATATTGAAATACATTACAAACTGACGATATGATGCTGTGAGAGATCCAAGTAAGACACTATGTCCAAAAGTTTCATTCAGAGGAAAGTTATAGCGTCTGAACTGTTCGATCAAATCTATCAGATGAAGCACGTGATGGCTCATAACCTGTCTCTCTTCAAGTTTTGCATGGAACAATTCCATTGATATTTTATGAACCGAGACCTGTTCTGGTTCTTAAAGGATTCTCGCAATCGCATCATCATAGTATATGCGTCAGGCAATCCAAAATATTGCCTTTTAAGCTCCATTGCCAATGAACTGAGAATATATGATTTGACCCTCATATCATCATCTCTCCACTTTTGGAGAGTCTCATGTTCCTCTTGTGTTGCATCATCTTCTATGGCAAGTGGCAACAGACCTTCTAACACATATTCTATTTGCTCATACCCAAGAATAATTCTTAGATCCAAGTCCTAATCTGTAAAGTTTTCAGTGCCTTTAACCTTGTTCGTATCAAGTATACGAGAAAAAGAATTAGAAGCAGGTGCCGCCATCGCAGATCTATCATATAGATAGTGAAAAACGGTTAGCAGACAAAACAGTTTCTTATAATATAAAATAAACAAAGCATAAATAGATCATGAATTTTTAATCTAAAAATGCCCCTCCCACTATTACATTCAATACTGTAATCCCCAAAAAGAATGCAAACAAACAATTAATCAAATTTAATTTAATAGCGAAAGGTGGATCCCATTAATATATTTCAGCTCACAACTTTGGCACGATCTCACCTACGTATATCATTAGGTAGACAACTCATTGTCAATCACTCAATAGTGACTCATGGGTTCCGGTCCTGGTCGTTTCTCGTTTTGACAGCTTTGGCACGTTCACAATGAGGTGTACCAAGGTTAAACTTGTCAATGATAAATTCAAGATACTTGCGTAGTTCTGACAGCTTTGGCATGTTCAAGATTTTCTCTTTCGCTTGAACTTATCTAGTGTCACATATACATCCGGTATGGATAAATTTCTATCAACTACACCCTCACTGCTTTGGCACGATCTTGGATGCAGCCATAGAACAGATATCCACAAACCGTATTGACAAGACGGACCAAGGAAAAATGCATCCAATACATATTACTTAAAAACCTTATTAATTAGGGATTTTCCGCAAAGATGTTACGTATTTAATTAATCAAATTAAATAAATAAAAATACAAGCATGCATATAGTAAAGACACAATTAAACATTGAATTATGTAGCATATTCATATCATGTGTTTAGGTTCAGACCTGCTCTGATACAATTTTTGTTGGGGGTTTAGGCTGCAATTCCGGGTAAACGCAGCGGAACGCGAAAAATCAAAGTTTTCCAATTTCAATAATTTTTCTTGGGTAATTAAAATAAACTAATTTATTTCAATTACTCAATACCTAAAAACTGAAATTTTACCCAAAGAACAGATTTTTCATTAATTATCGATTAGCCCATAAACTTTGTATTTTTATCATTTTAGTCATAAATTGTCAAATACAATTTTAATTGATTCCAAATCAATCCCAAAATTATTTATACATGTCTTATACATGAAAATACAATTTGCAACTCAAGAAAATAGATTTCCCTCATATTGCCGAGAGGTCCCCAAACTTTCAAGGACATGCAATTTGGTCCTTTTTATTCAAAACATGTCAAGATCAAATCCAATAATTTCAAATTTTAATATACATCATATATACATAAAATTACATCACATATATGAAAAGCCCCAAATTTGGACAGGGTTATGAACCCTAATTTTACAATTTCCATAAATTGACAAATTAACATCAAATTAAATAAATTCAACACTTTAATTAAATTCTGAAATAAAAAATGAAAATAAGGCCTTATATATTTTTTTCCATATTTCCGAAAAATAGAAAAAATATTGGCCAAGTCTTTCATTTTTATTTCAACAAATAATTGGAAAATGAGTTTAATAAATTTGTGGTGTAAATCCATTAAACAATTTAATGTTTATCACAAATAAACCAATTAAATAATGCCAATTTATCCAATAAATAAGGCTATTTAATCCAATTAAAAAGTGTCATTTTGCTTACTTTAATAAAGTAAAAAGATATTTATTATTTAATTAATTTAATTATTTAAAATTTAAATAATCAAATAATTAAATACAAATATTTTAAATATATGTATTATATTTACATTAAATAATCAAAATACATATATAAAAATAAATATCAAATATCATAATTTGATATTTTAAGAAATTGTCGAAAGATGACAAACACATGTATTATCGTTTAACCGTTAAACGACTTATAAATAACCAATATTATTTATAAAAGTTGCCATAGTGCTCTACATGTATATTTCATTAGTGAGACTTTCTAGGTTCAGACATATCCGTCAAGAAATCCAATTCGTGTCCATAATCTACCCACCCGTAAATTATGACGAACACAGATAAACTCTCTGAGCCATACAGGTCGATGTCACTGCATACGTAAAATCTTTCCGTCACAGGTATCCGGATTATCCAATGATATATATAAACGTCAAATCTCTATAGGTATAATCTCGTCGACGATTCTATTTGCAATCTCTTAATAACACTTTAGAACTCATTTTTATAGTGTACCACGGGCCCATGGATTTAACAGATTACTAATTCCATAATGGATACCTATGCTCTGTACACAGAACTGACGGATCCTATATGATATGCACATGATATCCTGAGGATCAGTCCACACCTAACAAACAGGCGGAGGTCTGATCTAAATAGATCGGTGATGTGACTGCCATCAAAGTGTGGAAAATACCTCATACATCCACAGTGGTACATCAAGTCGGAGGATCACTATGCTCACTCAACTCGAGAAGATTCTTATTGACGTTGGTGTACCATCTATTAAGAATCTTCGGTGAGTCGTTCAGTGTTTATCCGATATAAACACCTACGTGTCTATACGAGTCTCCCGAGACTCATGTTTCATTGAGAAACCATTGGAATCCAATATTCCAATATACGACACGTACCGGTCTCAGCGGGTTTACTTACTGACCAAGTAATTGTAAACCTTTACCAGGAACAGTTAAAAAAAATGATATTGTTATGATACTGCTCAATGTCAGTTAGGACGCTTTTGCAACTGTATCATAACCAATCACTTTATGGTCATTTACGTCTTTACCATATAATAAAATAATTCATATTATAGAAACTGTTTATTTTATTCACTAATAAAATATTTACAAGTGTATTACAGGGAAATACATAAGAAATTGGCGCTCAGAGCACCAATCCTAACAATATTTAGCTACATATATATATTGTATTATCATTATTATAATATATATATAATATTTTGGAGGTCCCGCCAAGATTATATATATATATATATATATTGTCATCACCTTTTCGGTGAAAAGGTGATGGCAATTGCAAAGCAAATGAAATAATGCATTTGCTTTGCAAATATTAGATGTCAAGGCTGTTGAGGTTTTGTGTGGTAATTTGGGTAAGCGCAGCGGAACGCGGAAAATCAAAATTTCCGATTTCAATAATTTTTCTAGGTAATTTAATTAAACTAATTTATTTTAATTACTAAATACTCAAAAACTGAAATTTTTACACGAAAATCAGATTTTCTGTAATTACCAATTTGCCCAAAAACTTTGTATTTTTGTCATTTTAGTCCTAAATTGTCAAATACAATTCTAATTGATTCCAAATCAATCCCAAAATGATTTGTACATGTCTAATACATTAAAATATAATTTTCAACTCAAGAAAATAATTTTTCCTCTTATTGCCGAATGGTCCGTAAACTTTCAAGAATTTGCAAATTGGTCTTTTTTGTTGAAAACATGTCAAGATCAAATCCAAAAATTCCCAAATTTAATATACATCATATATACATCAAATCTCATCACATATATGAAAATCACCAAATTTGGTGAAGGTTAAAAATACTAATTTTGTAATTTCACAAATTAACAAAATTAACACCAAATTAATTAAATTCAATACTTTAATTCAATTCCCACAACACCAACAGCCTCACCATCATGAAACAACTCAAGAACAATTCTAGGTCAATCATGAGTGGCTAAGTAACTCTAGAATGGTAACTAGCCATCAAATGGCAAAAAGAAAGCTTAATAAACAATTTGAAGCATTCTAATTAACATACATGCTTCCATCTTTCAATCAAGCTCCCAATCATCAAAATACATCCACAAGAAAGTAGAGGAAAATATAAGCTACGCATATTGAAGCTTATGATCTTAGAAACAATTTTCATTAAGAAGAAAGTAAGAAAAACCTTACCAAATTTCCAAAAAATCCAAGCTTTTCTTCTTTCTTTCTCTTTTCCCCTATTTCTATATTTGTATTTGATTTTATAGGGTTCTTAGATTATGAAACAAAAAATAAAAAAATGGCTTAAATTATTTTCCCCACATTATTGAAAAATGGAAGGAAATTGTAGGCCAAATATTTTATTTTTATTTCATTAATGGAAAATGATTTAATAAATTTGTGGTGTAAATCCATTAAACAATTTAATGTTTATCACAATAAACCAATTAATAATGCCAATTTATCAATAAATATAGGCTATTTAATCCAATTAAAAAGTGTCATTTTGCTTACTTTAATAAAGTAAAAAGATATTTATTATTTAATTAATTTAATTATTTAAAATTTAAATAATCAAATAATTAAATACAAATATTTTAATATATGTATATATTTACATTAAATAATCAAAATACATATATTAAAAATAAATATCAAATATCATAATTTGATATTTTAAGAAATTCGAAAGATGACAAACACATGTATTATCGTTTAACCGTTAAACGACTTATAAATAACCAATATTATTTATAAAAGTTGCCATAGTGCTCTACATGTATATTTCATTAGTGAGACTTTCTAGGTTCAGACATATCCGTCAAGAAATCCAATTTCGTGTCCATAATCTACCCACCCGTAAATTATGACGAACACAGATAAACTCTCTGAGCCATACAGGTCGATGTCACTGCATACGTAAAATCTTTCCGTCACAGGTATCCGGATTATCCCAATGATATATATATAAACGTCAAATCTCTATAGGTATAATCTCGTCGACGATTCTATTTGCAATCTCTTAATAACACTTTAGAACTCATTTTTATAGTGTACCACGGGCCCATGGATTTAACAGATTACTAATTCCATAATGGATACCTATGCTCTGTACACAGAACTGACGGATCCTATATTGATATGCACATGATATCCTGAGGATCAGTCCACACCTAACAACAGGCGGAGGTCTGATCTAAATAGATCGGTGATGTGACTGCCATCAAAGTGTGGAAAATACCTCATACATCCACAGTGGTACATCAAGTCGAGGATCACTATGCTCACTCAACTCGAGAAGATTCTTATTGACGTTGGTGTACCATCTATTAAGAATCTTCGGTGAGTCGTTCAGTGTTTATCCGATATAAACACCTACGTGTCTATACGAGTCTCCCGAGACTCATGTTTCATTGAGAAACCATTGGAATCCAATATTCCAATATACGACACGTACCGGTCTCAGCGGGTTTACTTACTGACCAAGTAATTGTAAACCTTTACCAGGAACAGTTAAAAAATGGATATTGTTATGATACTGCTCAATGTCAGTTAGGACGCTTTTGCAACTGTATCATAACCAATCACTTTATGGTCATTTACGTCTTTACCATATAATAAAATAATTCATATTATAGAAACTGTTTATTTTATTCACTAATAAAATATTTACAAGTGTATTTACAGGGAAATACATAAGAAATTGGCGCTCAGAGCACCAATCCTAACAATATTTAGCTACATATATATTATTGTATTATCATTATTATATATATATATAATATTTTGGAGGTCCCGCCAAGATTATATATATATATATATATATTGTCATCACCTTTTCGGTGAAAAGGTGATGGCAATTGCAAAGCAAATGAAATAATGCATTTGCTTTGCAAATATTAGATGTCAAGGCTGTTGAGGTTTTGTGTGGTAATTTGGGTAAGCGCAGCGGAACGCGGAAAATCAAAATTTTCCGATTTCAATAATTTTTCTTAGGTAATTAAATTAAACTAATTTATTTTAATTACTAAATACTCAAAAACTGAAATTTTTACACGAAAATCAGAATTTTTCTGTAATTACCAATTTGCCCAAAAACTTTGTATTTTTGTCATTTTAGTCCTAAATTGTCAAATACAATTCTATTGATTCCAAATCAATCCCAAAATGATTTGTACATGTCTAATACATTAAAATATAATTTTCAACTCAAGAAAATAATTTTTCCTCTTATTGCCGAATGGTCCGTAAACTTTCAAGAATTTGCAAATTGTCTTTTTTGTTGAAAACATGTCAAGATCAAATCCAAAAATTCCCAAATTTAATATACATCATATATACATCAATCTCATCACATATATGAAAATCACCAATTTGGTGAAGGTTAAAAATACTAATTTTGTAATTTCACAAATTAACAAAATTAACACCAAATTAATTAAATTCAATACTTTAATTCAATTCCCACAACACCAAACAAGCCTCACCATCATGAAACAACTCAAGAACAATTCTAGGTCAATCATGAGTGGCTAAGTAACTCTAGAATGGTAACTAGCCATCAAATGGCAAAAAGAAAGCTTAATAAACAATTTGAAGCATTCTAAATTAACATACATGCTTCCATCTTTCAATCAAGCTCCCAATCATCAAAATACATCCACAAGAAAGTAGAGGAAAATATAAGCTACGCATATTGAAGCTTATGATCTTAGAAACAATTTTCATTAAGAAGAAAGTAAAAAAACCTTACCAAATTTCCAAAAAATCCAAGCTTTTCTTCTTTCTTTCTCTTTTCCCCTATTTCTATATTTGTATTTGATTTTATAGGGTTCTTAGATTATGAAACAAAAAATAAAAAAATGGCTTTATATATTTTCCCACATTATTGAAAAATGGAAGGAAATTGTAGGCCAAATATTTTATTTTTATTTCATTAATTGGAAAATGATTTAATAAATATTTTTGGTGTAAAACAATTAATAAATTAATGTTTATCATCAAATATCCAATTAAATCATGCCATTTAAAACCAATCAAAATACATATATATTAATAATAAATGTATATGTATTATATTTACATTAAATAATCAAAATACATATATATTAATAATAAATGTCAAATATCACAAAAGCATGTATCTTCGTTTAACTGTTAAACGACTTATAAATAATCAATATTATTTATAAAAGTTGCCCTAGTGCCCTACGAGTATATCTCATTAGTGAGACTCTCTGGTTTCAGGCATATCCGTCACGAAATCCAATTTCGTGTCCATAATCTACCCACTCGTAAATTATGACGAACACATATAATCTCTGAAACGTACAGGTCGAGGTCACTACATATGTATAATCCTTCCGTCACAGGTATCCGAATTATCCCAGAGATATAGATATAAACGTCAAATCTCTTTAGGTATAACCCCGTTGACGATTCTATTAGAATCTCTTAAATAACACTTAGAACTAATTTCTACAGTGTACCACAGGCCCATGGATTTAACAGATTGCTAATTCCATAATGGATACCTATGCTCTGTGCACAGAACTGACAGATCCTATCTTGATACGCATAAGAAATCCTGAGGATTAGTCCACACCCAACGAACAAGCGGAGGTCTGATCTAAATAGATCGGTGACGTGACTACCATCAAAATATGGATGATAGTTCATACATCCACAGTGGTATATTAAGTTGAAGGATCACTATGCTCACTCAATCCGAGAAGATTCTTATTGACGTTGGTGTACCATCTATTAAGAATCTTCAGTGAGTCGTTCATGTTTATCTGATATAAATACCTACATATCTATACGAGTCTCTCGAGACTCATGGTTCATTGAGAAACCATTATAATCCAACATTCCAACATATGACATGTACCGGTCTCAGCAGGTTTACTTATTGACCAGTAATTAAACCTTGACCAGGAACAGTTAAAGAATGATACTGTTATGATACTGCTCAATGCCAGTTGCGACGCTTTTGCAACTGTATCATAACCAATCACTCTCTGGTCATTTACGTCTTTACCATATAATAAAAGAATTTTATTATAGAAACTGTTTATTTTATTCATTAATAAAATATATACAAAGTATTTACAGGGAAATACATAAGAAATTGGTGCTCAGAGCACCAACCCTAACAAAATCTCCCACTTGTTCTAATGCCAATATCGATTGTATCTAATACCCATCGACACCACATGCTTATCAAATAACTTCGGAGGTATGGTCTTCGTGAGCGGGTCTGCTACATTATCTTCACTGGTAACTTTGAACTCGATAATGTCACCTCGCGACACAATCTCTCGAATGATGTGGTACTTTCATTCCACATACTTCGATTTTTGATGTGCCCTCGGTTCTTTTGCTTGCGCAATGGCACCAGTATTATCACAATATAATAGAATCGCATTCTCGATACTTCGGACAACTCCCAGTTCTGTGATAAACTTCTTAAGCCAAACAGCTTCTTTCGCTGCTTCAGAAGCAACAATATATTCCGCCTCTGTGGTGGAATCAACTGTAGACCTCTGTTTGGAACTTTTCCAACAAACCGCACCTCCGTTAAGGGTAAATACGATTCTTGATGTAGACTTTCTATCATCGGGATCCGATTGGAAATTAGAATCTGTATACCCATTCACCTGCAGTTCATTTCCTCCATAAATGATAAACTTATCCTTAGTACCTTTAAGATACTTCAGGATATGTTTAACAACCATCCAATGGTCATTTCTTGGATTGAACTGATATCTAATGGTTACACTAACCGCATAGCTAATATCAGGCCTCGTACATAACATGGCATACATTATGCTACCCAAACATGAAGCATAAGGCTGATTAGGCATTCTAATCTTCTCATCTTCTGTTTGCGGATACATCTTCTTTGTAAGATGAATGCCATGTCTGAACAGTATATTTGTTGTCTTACAGTTAGCAAAATTGTACCGTTCTAAGATCTTATCTATGTACGTCGATTGGGATAACCCAATAAGCTTCATTTCTCTATCCCTATAGAGCTTTATACCCAAGATATAAGAAGTTTCACCGAGGTCCTTCATGGAGAAATTCTTGCAGAGGTAAGCTTTGACGCCTTGCATCATTCCTATATCATTCCCAATGATTAGGATGTCATCGACATAGAGAACCAAAAATACTATCATACTCCCACTGGCCTTCTAGTACACACATGATTCTTCTGTATTCTTGAGAAAACCAAACAATGTAATAATATCGTCGAATCGAAGATTCCAACTTCACGAAGCTTGTTTAAGTCCATAAATGGACCTCTTAAGCTTACAAACCATGCTTGAGGTTTTGCTGGATACAAAACCCTGCGGCTGTTCCATATAGATTTCTTCGTCAAGAAACCCATTTAGAAAAGCCGTTTTGACATCCATTTGCCAAATCTCGTAATCATGGTACGCAGTAATAGACAATAAAATCCTTATAGACTTTAGCATCGCAATAGGCGAAAATGTTTCATCGTAGTCGACATCAGGTCGCTGCGTGTAACCTTTAGCTACCAGTCTGGCCTTAAAGGTTTCAACCTTTCCGTCAGGCCCACGCTTCCTTTTGTAAACCCATTTACTGCCAATCGGAACAATTCCTTTAGGAGTGGAACCAAGTCCCAAACTTGATTCTGATGCATAGAGTCTAACTCTGATTTCATGGCCTCTTACCACTCCGCGGAGTCGATGTCCAACATCGCTTCTCTATAGGTATAAGGGTCAGTCTCTTCGACTAAGAGAACATCTAGACTCTTTTCTTGTATCAAATACAAGCGTTCAGGAGGTCTAGACACCGTTTAGGACCCACGAAGTGTGTGTGTTGAAAGTTCTTCATCTATTTGAACTTCAGGTTCCTCCAATGGTTCATTAGTTCCAGGTTGTACTTCATCAAGTTCAACTTGTCTATGATTACCTCATTTAGACAAAAATTCTACCTATATAAATTTTACGAAGCGATCTACAAACACATTTCGATGCTCGATATCATAGAACAAATATCCTTTTGTATTTGAAGGATATCTAACAAATCTAAACTTTTACCCTCGAGGCGAAAGCTTATCTTGCTGAGCCATCCTGACATAGGCAGGACAACCCCAAATCTTAACATAATTAAGATTCGGTTTTCTACCGGTCCAAATCTCATATGGAGTTGTCGGAACAGCATTGGAAGGAATCTTATTCAAAAGATGAGCAATAGTTAAAATAACATATCCCCATAAGTAATAGGGAAAATCTGTAAAACTCAACATCGATCGAACCATATCTAATAAAGTCTGATTTCTCATTTCGGACACTCCATTGTGATGTGGAGTACCGGAGGAGTATATTGAGCGAGAATCCCATTCTCTTTTAAATAATCGGTGAACTCACCACTCATATATTCACCGCTTTGATCAGATCGAAGACATTTAATATATTTATCAGTCTGTTTTTCTACTTCATTTCGGAATTCCTTGAACTTTTCAAAGGTTTTCGATTTTTATTTCATCAAATAAACATAACCATACTGTGACAGATCATCGGTAAAGGTAACGAAGTAGGAAAAACCATTGTGAGCAGTGTGACTAATAAGACCACATACATCAGAATGTATAAGTTCCAATAAGTCAGTGGCTCGGTGTCCTACACCCGAAAATGGGGCTTTGGTCATTTTACCCCGAATGCAAGATTCACAGTTGAATAAGGTTCAATGGTAAGATCATGTATCAAACCATTCCTAACCAATTGGGATAGGCGTTTCACGCCTATATAACCCAACCTCATATGCCACAGTTCAATATTATTTATATCAGATACTTTATTTTATTAATTCCAGCATTAAAGATATCTTGTGAGGCATGCAAAATGTAATGACCATGCTCATTTGGACAAATAAGGATCTGAACATTATATCTATCATATAAGTATAGAGAAAAATTCTTAATATTTATTTATATCCTTTAGTATCTAATATAAAAAGTGATACAATGTTCGCAACACATCCTGGTACAAAAAAGCAGTCATGCAACAAAAGGCTCCCACTAGGTAGGGGAATCTCACATAAGCCCACAACAACTGCATACAAAGAGTCGCCACTCCCGAATCGCAATTGAATCTCCCCAGATTTTAGCCGTCTATTTTCCTTTAACACCTGCAACGAATTGCAAAAGTGAATTGGACAAGCAGAATCTAAAATCTAACTGGATGACATAGCTTCATAAGCTAATGAGATATCAATAATGGGAAAAATAAAAGTACCTAAAGTAAATGCTCTTTCCTTTCTGACCTGGGCTAGGTAATCAGGACAGTTCTTCTTCCAATAGCCGATCTTGCTGCAGTGGTGGCATTTATCTTCGGCAGCTCTCTTGGGTTTAGCTATCTTACCCTGTGGTGGAAGATTTGTACCCTTCTTTTTCCTCTATTTCTTTTTCTTCCCTTTCTGGTTAGATTGGGAGGAAGTAGGAAGAGCAGTGGGTTTATGAGGGCGAGTCGGTACTCCCTTCCTCAGATCTTCCTCCGCAGTTTGCAGCATCTTATGCAAGAACAACTAATCCCATTCATATTGAAATACATGATAAATTGGCGATATGATGGTGGGAGAGATCCAAGTTTGACACTTCGTCCCAAAGTGTCATTGAGAGGGAAATTATAGCGCCTCAACTGTTCGATCAAATTAATCAGATGAAGCAAGTTAGGGCTCACAGCCTGTCCCTCTTCCAATTTTTCATGGAACAGTTCTATTGCAATTTTATGAACCAAGACCCGTTCTTGGTTCATAAAGGACTCTCACAACCGCGTCATCATAGTATATGCGTTAGGCAATCCAAAATATTGCCTCATAAGCTCCAGTGCCAAGGAACTGAGAATATATGATTTGACTCTTCTATCATCATCTCTCCACTTTTGGAGAGTCTCATGTTCCTCTGGTGTAGCATCATCTGCTATGGCAAGTGGCAACGAACCTTCCAACACATATTCTATCTGCTCAGACCCAAGAATAATTCTCATATCCAAGTCCCAATCTGTAAAGATTTCGGCGCCTTTAAGCTTGTTCGTATCAAGAATACGAGCAAAAGGATTAGAAGCAGGTGCCGCCATCACAAATCTATCATATAGATAGCAAAAAACGGTTAGCAGACATAATAGTTTCACATAATATAAAAATAAACAAAGCATAAATAGATCTTGGATTTTTAATCTAAAAATGCCCCTCCCACTATTACATGCAATACTGTAATCTCCAAACAGAATGCAAACAAATAGTTAATCAAATTAAATTTAATAGCGAAAGGTGGATCCCATGAATATATTTCAGCTCACAGCTTTGGCATGATCTCGCCTACGTATATTCATTAGGTAGACAACTCATTGTCAATCACTCAATAGTGACTCCTGAGTTCCGTCGTTGTGACAGCTTTGGCACGGTCACAAGGAGGCGTACCAAGGTTAAACTTTTCAATGATAAATTCAAGATACTTGCGTAGTCCTGACATCTTTGGCATGTTCAGGATTTTCGCTTTCGCTTGAACTTATCTAGTATCACATATACATATGGTATGGATAAATTCCTATCAACTACACCCTCACTGCTTTGGCACGATCTCGGATGCAGCCATAGAATAGATATCCATAAACCGTATTGACAAGACGGACCAAGAAATATGCATCCAATACATATTACTTTTAAAACCTTATTAATTAGGGATTTTCCGCAAAGATGATACGTATTTAATTTAACCAAATTAAATAAATAAAAGAATTTATAAAGTAAGAACATAATTAAACATTGAATATAAAGGCATATTCATATTTTGTGATCAGGGTCAGATCTGCTCTGATACCATTTTATTGGGGTTTTGGGTGGTAATTCTGGTAAATGCAGCGGAACGTGGAAAATCAAAATTTTCTGATTTCAATAATTTTTCTTGGGAATTTATTTTAATTACTCAATACTCAAAAACTGAAAGTTTTACCCACAAATCAGATTTTTCAGTAATTACCATTTTGCCCCAAAACTTTGTATTTTTGTCATTTTAGTCTTAAATTGTCAAATACAATTCTAATTGATTCCAAATCAATCCCAAAATGTTTTGTACTTGTCTAATACATGAAAATACAATTTGCAGCTCAAGAAAATAATTTTTCCTCTTATTGCCGAATGGTCCTTAAACTTTCAAGAATTTGCAATTTGGTCCTTTTTGTTCAAAACATGTCAAGATCAAATCCAAAAATTCCCAAATTTAATTTACATCATATATACATCAAATCTCATCACATATATGGAAATCCCCAAATTTGGTGAAGGTTAAAAACCCTAATTTTATAATTTCACAAATTAACAAAATTAACACCAAATTAATTAAATTCAATACTTTAATTCAATTCTCACAACACCAAACAAGCCTCACCATCATGAAACAACTCAAGAACAATTTTAGGTCAATCATGAGTGACTAAGTAACTCTAGAATGGCAAAAAGAAAGCTTAATAAACAATTTGAAGCATTCTAAATTAACATACGCGCTTCCATCTTTCAATCAAGCTCCCAATCATCAAAATACATCCACAAGAAAGTATAGGAAAATCTAAGCTACACATATTGAAGCTTATGATCTTAGAAATAATTTTCATTAAGAAAAAAGTAAGAAAAACCTTACCAAATTTCCAAAAAATCCAAGCTTTTCTTATTTCTTTCTCTTTTCCTCTCTTTCTCTATTTGTATTTGATTTTTTAGGGTTCTTAGATTATGAAACAAAAATAAAAAATGGCTTTAAATATTTTCCCACATTACCGCGAAGTATTTTATTTTATTTCATTAATTGGAAAATGATTTAATAAATATTTGTGGTGTAAAACAATTATTAAAATTAATGTTTATCCCAAAATATCCAATTAAATCATGCCATTTAAAACCAATCAAAATTGACAATGAAAACCAATTAAAATAAGCCATTTAGTTTACTTAATAAAGTAAACTAGATATTTAATATTTAATTAATTTAATTATTTAACATTTAAATAATCAAATAATTAAATACAAATATCTTAAATATATGTATTATATTTACATTAATAATCAAAATACATATATATTAATAATAAATATCAAATATCACAATTCAACATTTAATAAATGGCCGATAAGATCTCAAAAGCATGTATCTTCGTTTAACTATTAAACTACTTATAAATAATCAATATTATTTATAAAAGTTGCCCTAGTGCCCTACGAGTATATCTCATTAGTGAGACTCTCTAGGTTCAGGCATATCCGTCACGTAATCCAATTTCGTGTCCATAATCTACCCACATGTAAATTATGATGAATAGAGATAAAATCTCTAAACCATACAAGTCGAGGTCACTGCATACGTATAATCCTTCCATCACAGGTATCTGGATTATCCCAGAGATATAGATATAAACATCAAATCTCTTTAGATATAATCATGTCGATGATTCTATTAGCAATCTCTTAAATACCACATAGAACTGATTTCTACAGTGTACCACGGGCCCATGGATTTAATAGATTGCTAATTCCATAATGGATACCTATGCTCTATACACAGAACTGACAGATCCTATCTTGATATCAGTCCACACCCAACTAACAGCGGAGGTCTGATCTAAATAGATCGGTGACGTGTCTGCCACCAAAGTGTGGAGGATACCTCATACATCTATAGTGGTATCTCAAGTTGAAGGATCACTACGCTTACTCAACCCGAGAAAATTCTTATTGACGTTGGTATACCATATATTAATAATCTTCAGTGAGTCGTTCAGTGTTTATCCGATATAAACACCTACCTGTCTATACGAGTCTCTCGAGATCATGGTTCCTTGAGAAACCATTAGAATCCAATATTCCAATATACGACACGTACCAGTTTCAGCGGGTTTACTTACTGACCAAGTAATTATAAACATTGATCAGGAACAGTTAAATAATGCTACTGTTATGATACTGCTCAATGTCAGTTGCGATGCTTTTGCAACTGTATCATAACCAATCACTCTATGGTCATTTACGTATTTACCATATAATAAAAGAATTTATATTATCGAAACTGTTTATTTTATTCATTAATAAAATATATACAAAAGTATTTACAGGGAAATACATATGAAATTGGCGCTCAGAGCACCAACCCTAACAATGGCACCTCCTATAAAAGGATGTGGTAGGCACCTCAGTGAGAGGGAGAGAAAATGGAGAGCTCCCCTTCAATCCAGATGCATTATTTAATTTTCTTATCTCGGGGGGATTTGGGGTACGTGTCATGTGTGTTTTATTTTATTTTATTTTTTCTTTTTGTATTTTAATTTTCTTTTATTAATAAAATTATGTGTCTTTTTATTTATATTTTGTTTTGTTAATTTGCAACATGTCGGGGTAAATGGTGAAGCTTTTGGTATGAAAATATAGATGATTTTTATTTATATTATATTTTATAAATTGTGATTATTTTCCAAATAAAATTCGTACTCTTTCCAGTTTATTGAGAACTCTTGACTAACTGTAGACAGTCCTTTATTGCCACATATAATACTTGAATCCTATAAATGATAGAGAGTGGACTATAAAAAATATGGATTAGTTATAGACAATACGGTTCTACATGTTTTGGCATATTTAGTACCTTGACATGACTAATTATCGACTAACGGATTACATTTGTTGGTGTAATTAATACATGATAATCATGAAATAAATTGATTAGGAAATAATTATAATTGATATTTTATAAAAAGTAATTTTTATATTTGAAATATCAAAAGTGGATCCCTTAACCTTAACCTTAATATTATTATTTTATTTTATTAGTTGAATTATTATTTTATCTTATTAAATCTTTTCCATGTGGATTAACTACGGACTTATCAATGTATTTTATTATTTTGACACTCTCATACTTGGGAGTAAAGATCCACTTTGTGAGTGTGTCGCATATCTACGATTTTCTTCAGTAAATCTTTCTCGAATTTGGACTTACGTAAGGTCGAAATTTGTCTCAAAGTTGTTGTGTCACACATACTTCACATTAACTTCCATTATAATCACATTTTTTACCTCAGTCACATTGATGACTAAAAGTTGTGTTATGTATATCTTATTCACATTACTTACCTTCAGTCACATTAATTACCTTAGTCACATTGCTGACATTCAATTACAACTGTGACCTCAGTCATATTAATTATTCAATCACATTATCGACTCTCAGCCACATTGATACAGTTACATAGTGACTGTATTTTTTACCTACCGTCATAAAATGATTATCAATTAGGTGTGACTCCAAACAATCATATCTATTTTAAAATAATCATATCTATTTCATTCGGACTCCAAATCATAATATGTAAAAATATATATATACTTGAAGTACATATCTACAACTTTCATCAATAAATCTTTCTCAAATTTGGATTTACATAAGGTCCAAATTAACCTTAAAATTATTGTGTCGCACATATCTCACATTGAATTTCGTTATAATTACATTTTTTTTACCTCAGTCACATTGGTGACTGAAAGTCGTGCTATGTATACCTCAATCATATTGCTTATGTGTGAAATAATTTCTCACGCAGCGGAAATGTGTTAGGCATCGGGATCGACCTTGAAATTTTTTTCTGCATTTGATTATTCTTAGCCGAAACTGTCCATTCTCTTTGAACTTATTTTACTTCTATTTTTAATGATTTTTCCAGCCCCCAATAGTAGCCCAAAAACTGGACTATTTTACACATAAAAACACCTTTTACACACTCACAGCTCATTGTTTTATGCTGGCTTGTAACACCCCGCCAGAGGCAGGATGCTACCGGCAGGAGACATGATTGACCCATCTCAATAAGCCTCTAAATTTACGAAAATCCGACATGATGTATCCTAAAATCGGACAACCTGGATCTCCGTCCAACATCAAAATGAACTTGAAATAAACATCATATATTATAACGGACCTTAGGTCAACACCAACATATCAAATTCATCACCTAAGGGTTCTGTGCCCATATCATCTATCAATGGCTCTACCCACCACATCATAATAAATCAAAACATTTACTCAATATTACAAACAAATTGCTTAGCACGAAAATAAAATATTAATACCAAATCCTACAATTTCTACAGCTTATCCTAAGACACTTGAGGGTGACTACCGCTTGGGTGATCCTCATCTCGAACATGACTTCCAAAGTTGAAATGGTTGACCCATCTGGAAGCCATCATGCAAAACTAGCAAACTAGTTTGGTGTGAGTTATAAAAACTCATTAAGTAACCATGCTAGTACTACAAACAAATATACAAATCAATCATATTAGTAGTGTTTCAGAATTATCAAGTCAATACGAGTTTTAGAATCATCAGCTTTCTATTATCTCTTATATCTTACCTATCTTAAATTTTCATATTTACATGTTGTCAATACAATGGCCAGACATTCAAAGCACGTGAAACATGGATTTAAAATCACAAATTACGTCACATAACATCAGAACTATTTCAATGCTGAAACATGAGGTCGCATATTAATACACATTACAAGTAAATATCATCAAATCAATAACTATAACAAACTTCTTTCTATTTGGTTACAACTAACTCTAATACCAAAACTTCTCTCTTCAATACCAAAACAATCTTTTTTTAACCTTCTCTATTCACGGTAACTTTATAATAGCTTAACACTTGGGGTCCATTTGCATTCACACATGTCGTAGCACACTTCTCTTATATACATACAAATACAATTTCAAATATAATTTCATAATTCTTACACATATACTTACATAATATACGAATACAACTTAGCAAACACGCTTTATAACCTCTGACATTCACACCGGTTTCAAATCATCCATTCATTTCGCATCAGCATATACAATCCATACATATCATGAGTTCTATCAAACATATATATACACTCAAACATATTCACAATCATCATGCAAGCAACCACGAAGCACGCATAACAGTTGACACATCAAGGTTCACATCATCCAACAATACATACATTCGGCTGGTTTACACACACAATGCTCGTATGAGACTCATTACCTATTTTAGAGTAGGTATGAGATGAATTCCGTCCAAACGGATTCCTAACCAGCTTGACTACTATACCTCGAAAACATCAACCAATTAAACCTACATTCATGCATACATATCACGACACACCAAACTCATCGCACGACTTCTCATACACAAGCACATCCATAACAAACAGTCTAAAACATCATTCAAACACTCATATATATACATATGTTTGAAATATATGAATACATGTATTACTTCGAATTCAAGTACCATAGCTTTTATCAATCTTCATGTCTTAACATCTTTTGCATATATGAATACATGTTCATATACTTATACCTTTCCATATTCATTTACATACATGCATTCATATCGATACAAGTTCATACCCTTGCATCCATACATCATACACATAACATTACGAGTCTGTGTAGTTACATGCATCAATACATACATGTAGCTATTTAACTCATCAATCTTTTCAAAATACATATCATAACATTATCCTTGAACATTCCACTTCAAGATAAATCAATACATACATATTGACATTATGATCATCAAACTACTCACTTCATATCATAGCAATAACGAAAACCCATACCTGTGATGGTCGATTACTTAACCATACATAGTCTCACACTTCTTTCTCAATACCATATCTTATCTATTTTCCTCTTAACCTAAACACTTCAATCATTTCTATATATATATAAAAACATAAATCAACTTTCAAGTATTCATCGCATGGGTTACTTAACTAGCATCGCGAACACTCCAGGTCCAGTCAAGTCTGTCAAAACAAATGGTGAAACATCTTCAGAAACATGACATACAGAGTTCTCGACTAAACTACGACAAATACCAGAACTTTCTGGAACAACCAAATCAAATTCATTTTCAATGTTTTCAGTTTGATTACTCTTAAAATATCATTATAAACTAACCTAAATGGTCGGTTAACTTAAATTATCGGTTTACATGTTTTTGGAAAAATCTTCCGAAAAAGTTTCCGCAAACGCTACGGAAGGGTCCCAAACCCTCCGAACCTACCCAGATTTATCCAAACATGTTCGTAATATCATAAATAACTTGTAAATATCATCAAAACCAAAATAAATCTTTAAACGTAAAAACCCACTTTTACCGAAAACTTACATATTTTATCGGGTCGATCAAACTCGTTCCGTTTTCACTCGGATTCTACCGAATGCTCATATTCAATATACTTACACTCAAACAATTCAATTTATATCAATACTCTTCTCTACGAATCTATTGGATACATTCGAACATTTAACTATAAACTTGAAATTTGCGGATTTTTACTAGGAGGTCTTACCGAGATCTCAAGGCCATATACAGACTCCAAACGATCCCATGAACGCACTGGAATTGACGAAATTTTGATCAGAGTTACAGTTCAATGTGGGCCACTACTCATCCGAATCTTCCTCCCTCGTTTCGCATGCAATCGAGCACGGATCGGAAAAATCATCACCGTCATCTTATAGTATTCTCAGAGAGCTTCGATTTGGTGGGTGGCTCGGTCCGTGAAATGAAGCGACAAACTCGGATCGAACAACCCATTATTGCGCGTTCCTCACATCGTTTCTTCAGATTCCGGCGTCCCTTGGCCGGCCGCCGACAGTTGGAGGATGGGGGTGGCCGGCGCAACCAGAAGCAGTGGCCACGATTTGTTTTTACGGTGAGGGGCCGACTTGATAATTTTGGGAAGTTATGCCATTTTGACAATTTCCTGAAACTTAGAGGTTAATATAGAGAAGTTTCTGGAATTTACATTCAGACCCCCGAAAATTGCATTCAGGCCCATGTCATGGAACTTTCTAGAAATTTTACATTTTCGAAGCTCTTCTGATGCAAATTTCGAAAAGTGTTCAACACAAAAGTTGTTCGTCTCAGAAAAACAAGTCCGATGGTTTAAGAATCAGCTCAATCGGAGTTCGTTTGCTACTTTTATAGCCGAAATAAGAATCTTTTACGCGTAGAACGATGTAAACAGGAATTGCGTAACCTGTTCTCGAAACAACGCATTTTCCAACACGATAAATCTTCACTTTTAAAATATTCCGATATATTTTCTAATGCATAAACTCTGATTTTCGATTACCATCCCATTCCAAATCCTTAACTTTAATTCGAAAACTTTCCCGCACTATTTTGAAAAACCCGGGATATTATATGATTGTTCGCTGATTTTTCTGCAAAAATTTATGGTATTTTTGGCACTCTCAAATAGCCCTAAAGTTTCAATAAATTAGCCTTCAAAGTCCCTAAAGAGATACACCAAAAACCCAAATCAAAATACTTCTCAAATGGAAGAAACAAGTGGCGACATTGAGCAGATTTTTCTACTCATTGCTATTAGAATAAAAAGAGGAAAACGAAGTTTTCGATTTGATTTCCCATGAGTCTTCTATGTTATGACTCACGACAAAAAAAAACAAGAGTGGGCTTGACTCACCAAACAAATCTCTAAATACTTTAGAGACTAA
>SKCR01038317.1:0-46648 GCA_019454045.1 Zanthoxylum bungeanum | reverse complement strand
AAATAAATAAACATATGTATTACTTTAAATAAAAAAGCAAAAAGCAAAAGTCATTTCACCTTTATTATTCACATCAAGTCACTTTAATAAAGTGACAACATGTCATGTCACATCACATCACTCAAAGTGACAAGTGATTTGACAATTGATGCGACTAGCGATTTGACGCTTGATGTGACTTGCGTGTCGCGCTCGAATTCGAAATGCGAATGCGCTCGCAATCACTATCGGGCTCGGGTTCGCTAATTCCAAATTAACGAATTTTCCGTCGCGTCGTAATTAAGTGATTACGTCTAGCGAAATCACTATTCACGTCGCTAACGAATTAATTCTAAATTAATTTGTTCGCCCGAATTAAAATCTAATTTTAATTTCGCGTCGAAATCCAATTTCTAATAATATATCGAATATGTTAATTATTGATTAATTCCAAATTAATCGTTCTCTCTCTTTAATAATATTTTATCCCAGATAAAATATCTCCGCTATTAATCCAAGATAAATTTTCTCTCTCTAGAAATTAATCTTCTCTCTTTACTAATTAATCCCCATTAATCATAGTGCGAGTCATACGTCATCGGTGAATCTTCAGGAAGCGACCCATGAGATCTCCGGATATGTTGGCAGTAAATACGGTCGTCAGATTATCCGAACACGTAAGTACCTCGTACTACGTTTATACCGATTTACAAGACAAGGTTGGCTTCTAGCAAAGCGCCATGCCTACCCAATTCTCCAGAAAATTTCTTACAGGAATATATAGATCTGTATCAAGCGTAGTATACCGTAGTATTGCGTATATCAGCCCAGTATCAGATAGTCACGTGCTAGGGCTGGGGCTGGATCAGTGTCTGCCCCGTCCGAAGCACATGTCAGATGTCTGGTAACTAGTCTCTATAATCGGATATATATACGACCTTGTCATAATATCCCGATGGCCAGCTAGCACTTAAGAGCACTAATACCGTATCCTGCGTGACATCATCTCCACTATAACTGGAGTGATACTTCCGTCTTGACATCACACCCAATACACTACGACTCTCTGATAAACCCAGAAGTGGTGTAGCACAGAACCGGTAAACCCTGTACCACCAAGACCAAAGTCTAACCGATATCGCAAGTATTAGCGATGTAAGTCTCAGTTAAGACTATACACACCTACCTTGATTTCGGCCTCCCATAGACACATAGTCATAATACCAATGGGATCCGAGGGGTCTATCCAGAGCGAAGCTGTTTCCCGTACATCGGTGAAACACAGACCTCCTATCGCACTTGCATAAGTATCCGATACTCATATATATGAGAACTATGCCGTTGTGCCCTCACAACGCACACAAGTGCAATACTAGCCTATTCCGTATATCGATGTCCAGTCTCGATAATACACTCGGCTAGGGATATTTAATGATTAAACCTTCGGGGACTGATACTGTCTCATATCTCTCAGTCCCCAGGAACTAATCATAGGGACCTCTCTTCATTATATATCTATGGTGATCTAATCACAAATGATGAGAGTGCAATTTTTTGTCACATAGTTAATTGCAACAACAACACAATGATCTGTGCAAATAGTGACGCTATGGGTCATTTTGTCCACAATATATACGTCGGCCCATTATCATTTTAAAGCATTCAATCATACTATTGCGAGGTGCAAACTTGTCCCAGTTGAAAAAGGCCCAATAGGTTTACACTTTTCCGATAACATGGCTAAACAACTTCAAATGATAAGGGGTCTAAAGATAAAGTGGCCCATCGACGTTTTTGAAGATTTTGGCCCAATTTTTATAAGAGGCGAACTCGTCCCAGTTTAAATGGCCCAAAAAATTCACAACTCATGACGAAAGGTCCAACTGAATCCAAATGATGATGGTCCCGAACACAAGCATAAAAGGGTGTTCTCTATTGGTCCTACAACTACGGTTCACATGTTGGTTTATATGGGTATAGACAAAGGCTCCCGCTGGCGAAGGGTTGCCCACAACTAGGACTCCCCACTCAAGTGTTCGAGTGACCAAGTTAGCGCACCTTTTTTATACGCTAAGATACGTGCCAACGAGTGATGATACATGACTGACAGTCAAATGGATTTCTTATTGAACATTCCCCAGAGGGAGGGTGGAGCAGACTCTCTTAAATACCCAAGCCTCTTAGGCTCTTATCACCTTGGTGACAGGAATAAACAATAGGTCCTCCAAACTAGTCCATCATGGTAAGCTTCGAATAAATGATTATCTAGGTGCGTTCACAACTTTTCCTTATAGAAAGGTAGTGAATGAAGGAAGACACCAAACCATTACCTAGCTCTAATAGTGCATTTGATTGAACCCCTTCAACCCACTGTAGACACGGTTAACTAAAACAAAAATCATAAACATTATATGGCATTATTTTGGGGCCGATTCTCTATCCCTAGTGGAGTCACATATCTGTAGGACGCGGCCCGGTCGGGAGTACGAAGTAGCCCGTGGGGGACTAAACCGGAGAAATAAAATGGAGTCGCCACCCAGTGTGAACTGGGAAATGATTTAAGGCCGCACTCACTCCTCGCAAGGGAAGACCTCAAACCGTTGGGTTCGGAATGGTCCCTTACTTATGCCACTTGTAATGAATGGATTTGTGCAATAATCTAACCAAGTCTATGCAACATACATACGCAAGATAACCTACATCTAAGTTTGCATATAACTATATCTAAGTTTGCATATAACCTATGTCTAAGTTTGCATGCATAAAAGTAAGTCAAAATAACGACAAACACACAATCTCATGGACATATTAAATTGATGAATACGGAAACCTAAATAAATAATCTATTGTCTAAACATAAACATTGAAGAGATATAATTAAGCTCCTAGTGCGAAAGAAACAACTAAATCATGGATAAAAAATAACATACTATTTCTAATAAATAACGAATAAATACAAGATTAGATGAAACAAATTATTTGCATTTCTCAAGCGGTACGTGGAATTGTATCCCAAGTTCAGACCGCACTACCGTCTATTTGGATTCGGCTACGAAATTTACGTCTGGATTTCCATCTGATATACCACGAGAGATAACACAAAATCATTCATCACATGGCCACAACATACATAAGTCAACAATACGCATGCGAAGAATTACCAATAAATAATAAAAAATGAACGGGAATAAATAAAAGGGTGGCCTCAGGTCTTACTTTTAAGTCGCCTCTTGGAAGTGCGTTACACGGCCGTCAGAAGGGTTAACGCTCCGCAACTTTTCTGGTTTTCTGATTTGGTTTCACTACCGTTTTGCTCGCTATTTTCTCTGCTTTCTGATTCGGTTTCGCTGATGTTTTTGTCTCAGTTTTGCTACTGTTTTCAAGGGCTGTTTTGTGGTGTGTATGGACTATTTTTTTAGGTTATTCGGCTGTATTTGGGTTATCTTAGGGACTGTTTTAGGCATTTTAGGGACTATTTTCTCACTCGATTTCTCAGGCTGGTTTCTGTTCGGTTAGGGGCTGTTTGTTGATGGTGTGTGTGGCTTTTTCGTTTGCATGAGGTTTATTTGCTTCGATCAGTGGGGTGTGAAGGAGGGACGCGTGTGTCTTTGAATTGAGTTGGTGTGAGGTGGCTTGATTTTTGTTGCTTTGTGTGTGTGTTCATTTTTTAGGTGGCTTAGAGGTTTCTATTTCGGTCGGCCAGTGGGGTTTATGGTCGGTTGAAGGGCTGTGTGTATTGAAGGGCTGCTAGTGTGTGCCTTTTGTGTTTACAGCTTTAGTGTTTTTATTAATGGCTTTGGTCAAGGAGGCAACTACTATGTGTCTAAGGTTTATTTTTCTTGCGTTGTTTTTTGGTTCATCGTGGAGAGAGGATAAGAGAGGTCGTGAGTTGAGAAGAAGGAGAGGCTGCGTGAATGGTGAGGGAGAGAAGTTAGGTTTCTTAGGGTTGAGAGAGGTGAGAGGGAGAGGCTAGAGAGATGAGGGTTCTTGGTGCCGTGAGGATGCTCCCATTGGGTTTTAGTTTGTGTGTCTTTTTATAGGAGTGGGTTAGGGTTGTCCTTGTATGGGTAGGAAATGAATATTGTGTAATTATGGGGAATATTTAATTGGTGTGTTATAAGGAAATGATTTCTTCACTTTATGAAGGTAATTTGTGGGATTTGATTTGATTTTATTTAGTTTAGGCATGTGATTTAATTTAATTAGGAAGGTGATTTATGGGATTTTAACATGTGTTTAATGTGTTTGAATATTTTTGGATGTGATTTAATGGGCTTGGAGGCTTATAGGCGTGTAGGATGGCTAGTTGGTGGGCTTGGGCATGTGGTTGGTGGTGTGTGGGCTTATGTGTATGGCTTAGTGTAGGTTGAAGGGGTTTTGGGCCAATGATGAATTTTAAAACAGAGATCCAACGAGCGAACCCGAATTTAAGCAAACGAATTAAGTCCAACAAGGTATCAATTTCTGAATTTTCCCTTCCGATGTCCGTTTCTCGTGACTTCCGCAACTTAAAGGGTAGTGCCTCCGTACGAGGCTCATCATCGGGACTTATATGCTAAAATGCAGTGCCTACAATATCCACTGGGATGCGTCTCAAGAGTTTTAGATATGTCATCCAAAGACTCCTTACTCAAGCCATCCCTAATGAAATTAATCTTATCTTCACGGTTATCAGACACCATTCCTAAAGAACGACAACGAGTATCACAAAACATACGAGCACATTTATAGTATACACCCATTCTTTTAGCTCTTCTCTTTTTAGCATATGTGGTTCTTCCTAAACCAAACAGATGTGAAATAAAAGAGTTAGAAGACTCACCTGCCAATCGGACCCGTGCTTCAATAATCCAACAAATGTCAGTTGGAATACCTTTGATCATCAGTAGTCTCATCCGTTCCAAGCGAGCTTTGTAGACTTTCATTAGAGATTTTTGAGGGAGAGAAGGGAATTGCTTGTGAAGATTTGCGAGAGCTTCTTCCATCGTGAAATGACTTTACCTGCAAAAATTAAACACATAAAAATTAAACACACTAGATCATAATATATACAAAAATTGCATGGGTTGCCTCTCTGCAAGTGCTAAGTTTAATGTCATCAGCTAGACGTGACTTCTCAAACGTTAGGCTGGATCTGAAAGTATGACACTTTCTTTTTGTCGCTCAAATGATTCTCCCCAGTAGTGCTTGACACGCTGACTGTTAACCTTGAATGTGTTGTTGGTGTTGGGATCCAGTAACTCAACATCTCCATATGGTAAAACCTGAGTGATCAAAAATGGACTTGACCACCTTGATTTCAACTTTCCAGGGAAAAGTTTCAATCGTGAATTGTACAACAACACATGCGGCCTTGGTTCCAATTGTCTGCGCACTATTTTTCGGTCATGCCATTTCTTGGTCTTTTCTTTGTATAATCTGGTATTCTCATAAGCTTGTAGAAGAAACTCCTCCAATTCGTTGAGTTGGTGAAGTCGTTTCTCTCCTGCAGCTTGTGGATCAAGATTCAACTTCTTCAATTCCCAGTACGCATTGTGTTCAAGCTCAAATGGCAGATGGCATGCTTTCCCAAACACCATACGTTATGGGGACATACCAATGGGTGTTTTGTAAGCTGTCTGATAGGCCCATAATGCGTCCTCCAGTTTTGTAGACCAGTCCCTTCTTGTTGATCCAACGGTTCTCTCGAAGATTTTTTTGATTTCCCTGTTTGAAACTTCAACCTGTCTGTTTGACTGTGGGTGATAAGCAGTGGCAACTTTATGAGTAACTCCGTATTTAGATAGGAGCGCATCAAAGTATCTGTTGTAGAAATGTGTGCCACCATCACTAATGATTGCCCGAGGTGTTCCGAAATGAGTGAAAATATTCTTTTTAAGGAACTTGATCACCGCTTTTGAATCGTTGGATGGCAGTGCAATTGCTTCAACCTATTTGGAGACGTAGTCTACATCAACCAATATGTGCAGGTTTCCGAACGATGGCACAAAAGGGTCCCATAAAATCAATACCCTACAAATCAAATATCTCCAGTTCCAAAATGTTTTACAAAGGTCCTTCATTTCTCCTCGAAATATTCCCCGTTCTCTGGCACCTGTCACATTGAAGAAAAAAAAGATAAGCATCTTTAAGAAGAGTGGGCCATAACAAACCTGATTGAAGGACTTTAGCTGCAGTTTTATTCCCGCTGAAGTGTCCGCCATATGGTGATGAATGACAATGTTGTAAAACACTGTTGACCTCCTCTTATGGAACACACCGTCTCAGTAGTTGATCAGCACAACATTTGAACAGGTACGGCTCATCCCAGACACAATGCTTGACTTATTTGAAAAACTTATTCTTTTGCTGAGTTGTCCATTCCAACGGCCATTTTTCTGATTCAATGAAGTTGACATAGTCAGCATACCAAGGGGAATCTTGCTGTTTCATGGCAAACAATTGTTCATCTGGAAAAGTTTCTTTGATTGACAGGTTCTTTTCGAGCTGTTTCTCCATTCTCGAGCCTTGATAAGTGATCTGCCACTTGATTTTCTGTCCCTTTCCTGTCTCGAATCTCCATGTAAAATTCTTGCAGAAGAAGTATCTAACGGATCAATCTGGGTTTGGCATCTTTCTTCGCGATTAGATATTTGATTGCTGAATGATATGTGTAGACCACTACTTTGGGACCCAGCAGATAAGAGCGGAATTTGTCAAAAGCAAACACAACAGCAAGCAAATCCTTTTCAGTGGTTGTGTAGTTGAGTTGGGCTTCATTCATAGTTCTGCTGGAGTAGTAAATGGTGTGGAAAATCTTTGCTTTGCGTTGTCCCAAAACTGCACCAACAGCAAAATCACTAGCATCGCACATCACCTCAAATGGAAGGGTTCAATCTTGTGCTACAATGATGGGAGCAGAAACCGGCTTCTGTTTCAAGATCTCAAAAGCTTCCTGACATTCTTTGGTGAAGTTGAAAGGCACATCCTTCTCCAGAAGATTGCAAAGAGGTTTTGCAATTTTGGAAAAATCTTTGATAAATCTCCTGTAAAAACCAGCATGTCCAAGAAAGCTCCGAATCCCTTTGACAGATGATGGTGAAGGTAGTTTTTCAATTGTTTCAATCTTTGCTTTGTCTACCTCGATTCCCTTTTGTGAGATCCGGTTTCCAAGAACAATGCCTTTCTGCACCATGAAGTGGAATTTCTCCCAGTTGAGTACCAGGTTTGTATCTTCGCACCTTTGTAACACATGTTCCAAATTTTGCAAGTAGTGGTCAAAAGAGTCTCCAAACACAGAAAAATCATCCATGAATACCTCCATACTCTGCTTCAGCATGTCGGAGAAGATGGCCATCATACAACGCTGAAAAGTGGTAGGGGCATTACATAATCTAAATGGCATCCTACGGAGAGCAAAAGTACCATAGGGACATGTAAATGTGGTTTTCTCCTGATCTTCTGTGGCGATAAAAATCTGATTGTACCCTGAATATCCGTCCAGAAAGTAATATAACTCATGTCCCGCCAGTCTGTCCAATATTTGATCAATGAATGGCAGCGGAAAATGGTCATTTCTCGTGGCTTTGTTCAGCTTTCGGTAGTCCATGCATACTCTCCATCCAGTCACTGTTCTTGTTGGAATTAGCTCGTTCTTTTCATTTGTGACTATAGTGATTCCTCCTTTCTTTGGCACACACTGTATATGACTCACCCAAGTGCTATTTGAGATGAGGTAGATGATACCAGCATCCAACCATTTGATGATTTCTTTCTTCACGACTTCCTTCGTGATTGGATTGAGTCTCCGTTGATGCTCCACTATGGGTTTGTACTCATCATTCATCAGAATCTTGTGCATGCAAAATGATGGACTAATGCCTCGAATGTCTGTTATAGTCCAGCCAATGGCTTTCTTGTGCTCTCGTAACACTCTCAACAACTTTTCTTCATGCTCCAATGTTAGAGAATAAGAAATAATTACAGGTAATTTAGAAGAGTTTCCAAGAAATGCATACCTGAGATGGCTCGAAAGTAACTTCAGCTCCAGCTGTGGTGGTTCTTCAATCGAATGCTTGATTCGATCTTTCTTTGGGAGTTCCATACTTTCAATTAGTGGTGTTGATTTGAAACGAAATGGCTTGTCAAGATAGTTGATACATTCCACAATTTCAGCATCTAGCTCGTTGTCAGTCATGTTGGTGATGCAAGCTTCAAGTTTGTCCTTGGAAATTGTATCAGTATCTTGGATGAGACTATCAACAATATCAATTCTGAAACATTCTTCCTTATTTTCTTCACTCGGGAATTTCATGGCTTTGAAAACATTAAAGGTAACTTCTTGGTCTTGAACTTTCATGGTTAGTTCTTCTTTTTGTACATCAATCACATTTCGACCTGTAGCCAAGAATGGTCTCCCAAGGATGATCGGCACGTCTTTGTCTTCCTCCATGTCTAGGATAATGAAATCTGCTGGGAGAATGAGTTTGTCAACTTTGACCAGTACATCTTCAACGACTCTTCTTGGAAATATGAGCGTTCGATCAGCAAGTTGTAGTGAGACTGAGGTAGGCATTGCTTCTCCAATTTGCTGTTTCTTGTAAATAGAAAAAGGCATTAAATTAACACTTGCACCTAAATCACATAAAGCCTTACCGATGTAATGTTCTCCAATGGTGCACGGGACTGTGAAACTACCAGGATCTTTCAACTTCGGGGGAAGTTTCCTCTGAATAATGGCACTGTATTCTTCCGCCAATGCTACTGTCTCGTAGTCTCTCAATCTCCATTTTCGTGAAAGAATGTCTTTTATGAATTTTACATAACTGGGCATTTCTTCCAATGCTTCTGCAAAAGGGATGTCGATGTGCAGCTTTTTGAACACCTCCAGGAATCGAGCAAACTGTTTTTCCAGTTTATTTTTCTGAAGAAGCTGAGGAAAAAGTGGAGGTGGAGTGAATTTTTCTTGATTTTTTTCCTTTGCTTCTTTTTCCTCCATATGTGGAA
Organism: Zanthoxylum bungeanum; assembly: GCA_019454045.1. Taxonomy (NCBI): domain Eukaryota; kingdom Viridiplantae; phylum Streptophyta; class Magnoliopsida; order Sapindales; family Rutaceae; genus Zanthoxylum; species Zanthoxylum bungeanum. The sequence goes on along the minus strand of SKCR01038317.1, from coordinate 37,684 downwards.
CTGCATCTTTTGGAACTTCTTCTTTAGTTGCCTTGATTCCAACATCTTTGTTGATTTCAGTACCACTTTTCAAGGTAATGGCTTGACATTGCTCATTCCCTCGATTCCTTGGATTCAGTTCTGTGTTGCTGGGAAGATTTCCTGGCGGTCTGTAACTCTGGGCATTGGCCAGTTGTCCAATTTGATTCTCCAGTGCTTTGATAGAGGCAGAATGGCTCTGAAACATAGCATCATATTTTTTAACTGATTCAACACTTCTGTAATTCCGGGTTCATTTGCCTGCTCCTGGCCTTTTTTATGTTGCTGTTGGAATCCGGGTGGTGGATAGTTCTTTTGCCCTGAATTGTTGCTCCATGAGAAATTGGGATGATTCCTCCACCCTGGGTTGTAGGTGTTGGAATATGGATTGTTCCCCTGTCTGTTGAAATTGTTGACAAAATTTACCGTTTCTTCAAGTTGGTTTGGTTCTGGTGCTCCTCCATATGGTGAACTCGTGGCTCCAATATTTCCTTGCATACCGAGAGTCTCCATGAATTTGCATATCTGATCTAGCTTGGTATTGACTGCTGAGTTGGCTCCAACTTCATAAATTCCAGCAATTCTTTGAATCATGCTCATTTCTATTGGCCACAAGGAATTGTTGTTAGCCATTTCTTCGATTAAGTCCCAGGCTTGATCTTCTTCTTTTTCCATCAAAGCTCCTCCAGCAGCAGCATCAATTGTGGTTCTCATCAGTCCGAAAAGTCCATTATAGAAAGTTTGGACTTGAAGCCATTTTGGAATCTCATGGTGAGGACATTTCCGGAGAAAATCGTTGTACCTTTCCCAAGCTTCGTAGAGAGTTTCTGAGTCTTGTTGTACAAAGGATGTGATGTCATTCCTCAGCTTTCCAGTTCTGGCTGGTGGAAAATACTTTGCAATGAATTTGGTGGCTAGAGTGTTCCAAGTTGTGATGAAACCTGCTGGTAGTGATTGTAGCCAAGCTTTTGCTCTGTCTTTCAAGGAATATGGGAAAACACACAGTCTCATTGATTCTTCAGCTCCTCGGTTGTAATTGAAAGTGCCACAAACTTCCAGGAAGTTGCTGATGTGGGTATTAATATCTTCAGTTGCATTTCCACCAAACTGCACTGACTGCTGAATCATCTTAATGCATGTTTTGATGTCACACGCATTTGCTGGTAAAGGAGGAAGTACAATACATGAAATGAAGCCGTCGACCACCGGAATGGTTCTGTCTCGAATGGGTATTGGTGGTGCAACTTCCAGAGGTTCACGTTCCATGTTGACTAAAGCTTCTTGGCCTTCACGACATTCCCTCTCAACTGTCTGATGGTTATTTCAATTTCTGGGTCAAGCGGTCGGAGTTTAAAGCTTCTGGTTTGTCTCATGTAGTGTCTGAGAACTTGAAACATAAGAAAACAAAAATAATAAGCAAATAGAAAATTTGATACAAGTAAAGGCATATAACCTCAAAACTAATAGTGAAAGATAAATAAGTCCCCGGCAATAGCGCCAAAAACTTGACCGGCGTAATCACACGCGTATAACGCAAGCGCACATATCGTTCAAGTAGTATAAAAAGTATCGATCCCACGAGGACTTAATACCTAATCTATTAATTTTATGAGGTCAAATGATTACTAGTATCTAACTGGTTGATTGATTTGAAATGGTGATGATTTTAAACTTAAAAACAAGTAAATAAAATTACTCAAAATTAAATAAAATAAAATTCAATATTAAGAAACTATCTAGGGTTGTGAATCTTTCCAATATCTTTTAAAAGATGAAGTGGTTATTTCATGTTTGTGTAATATATCGGTTTACTAATGTAGGCATTGCATTTTTGCATATTAGCCCGATGATGAGTCTCGTATGGAGACACTACCTCTTTAGTTGTGAAAGCCGCGGGAAACGGACGTTGGAAGGGTAAAGTTGGAAATTAGCATTTTGTCAGATTTAACTCGCTTGTTTCGCTTCGAGTTCGCTTGTTGGACCTATGTTTTAAAACACACCAAACCCATTAAATCACATCCAAAAATAATTAAAACATTTAAAATATTTAAAACACATCTCACATATTAAATAATTAAAACATTTAAAATACATGTCACAAATTAAATTAAAACAAATTAAATTAAATTTAAATACATGACACAAATTAAATCACCTTCCTAAATTAAATTAAATCCCTTTCCTAAAATACATAAATCACTTCCCCAAATTAAAAGATTTCCTTATCACATACTAAATTAAAAATATCTCCTAATTAATACACAAATTTGATTCCTTCCTCAACAAGGTAAAACCCCTCCCTTGGCCTATAAAAATAACCATTCTCCACACAATTCAAACCCTGGCTGGCTGGCTCATTCTCACAAAAACAAAACACATCAAATAAACCCTAATATTCTAAGCTCGTTCTCCCTCGGCAACACACATGCTTCCCTTCACTGTTCAGCCAAGTCTCAAGCTCACGCATAATTCAACGCCTAACAACCTAAGCCTTCACACTGCCACCTGACCCTTCACGCATTCCATTACCCTCCACGCAGCCTTGCTTCTTCACGCAGCTGTGCCCCACTCAACACTCACCAATTGCCTTAACGTACGCACAGCCTTACACCTTCATAAACCTGACCAATTGCCTTAACACATGCACATCCCCACACCTTCATAAGCCCCAAGCCTCACTGCCGCATTAACTCTCGCACTCACGCCAACTGCCTTAACGCTAGCACATATCCTTCTCTCAAGAACGTCCAAGCACTTTGTGAAGCCTCCATCACACGCCCAAAGCCCTCCTTAAAGCCTCCATTGCCGCAACACCAAACCAAGACACCTCCATTGCCGCATCTCCTCTTCTTCACCAATCCCCTCTCACGCCCAAGCCTGAAACACAGCCCTCCATTGCCGAGTTCCAGCCACCATTCACAGCCCTAAAACACCTTAAAATAAACCTCAAATACAGCCCCAAGGTCGCACACAATACCCCCATTCATAGCCCCAATTCAGCGCCCAAAGTAGCCACTAAAACGCCCCCACTGCACCTAAACTGCCGCATTCTGCCTCCCCATTCTGCCCAGTTTTTGTTGCGATTTTAACCCATAAAACAGCCCTAAAACTACCCTAAAACTGCACTAAAAAACTGCACAAGGTTTCCCCTAAAACCCCTTAAAACCGCAAGCCAATTCGCCCTCCAAATCGCCCAAAACAGTCCCCTAAATAACCAAAACAGTGACCTGAAACGGTGCAGCGAAACAGCTGTGAAACGGACTTAAAACAGCAGCCCAAACATCAAAACAACGAGGGAAAACGTTGAGTAGACAAATCAGAAAAGCATCAGATCAATCTCCCTTCCAAAGGACATGTAAGACCCTTTCTTAGACGACAAAAGAGGTTAGACCTGAGGGCACCCTTTTATTCATTATATTTCGTTTATTTTATTTAATTTGAATATTATCGCATGAGAGTCGTTTGGAGCATGAGGTGATTGTTGGATGAGCGGGATATGTGTTCCCTTTTGTGGTATATCGGATGGAAACCCGGACGTAAATTCCGTAGCCGATTCCGAATGGACGGTATTGCGGTCTGCACTCGGGATACAACGCCACGTACCATTTAAGATACATATATCTTGTCTCATCCAAAATTTGTATTTGAGCATGTTATAGTTCGTAGGTTGTTTATTTATTATTTTAAGCATGATTTAATTTAGTTTATTATTTAATGTTCGAAGCATGATTATGTTATTTAGGCATGTTGTTTCTTTTCTTTATTCTTTATGCATGATGTTTTGTTTAGTTTATGTTTATGTTTAATTAGTTATTCGTTTATTTCAGTTTAATGGTTCAATATGCTCGTTGTGTTACATTGCGTGGAGTTATTTGGATGAAAGCATGTTAGATCTAAGTACCCTTGAGCATGATTATTGAGTAAACTTGGTTAGTTCATTGCACAAATTATATCATCACAAGTGACATAAGTAAGGGACCATTCCGAACCCAACAATTTGAGGTCTTCCCTTGCGAGGGGTGAGTGCGGCCTTAAATCTTTGTCCCGGTTCACACCGGGTGGCGACTCCATGTTATTTCGTACTTCCCTACTAGGCCGCGAGCCTAGAACAGCGTCGCCCAGGTTCTGTTGTCTACAGTCTGGCGACTCCACTGGGGATAGAGAATCGGCCCCGAAATATTGTCTTGTAATGTTTGGATTTATGTTCTAATTGACCGTGTCTATAGTGGATAAAATGAGGGTTTAATCAAGGGCATCTTGAGGCTAGGTAATGGTTTGGTGTCTTTCTTCATTCACTACCTTCCTAGAAGGAAAAGCTCTGAAGACACCTATATGGCCATCTACCCTTAGCCTATTGTGATGGACTAATTTGGAGGACTCATTGTTTATTCCTGTCACCAAGCGATAAGAGCCTAAGAGGCTAGGGTACTTAAGAGAGCCTCGCTCCACCCTCCATCTGGGGAATCTACAACGGGAAATCCATTTGACAGCAGTCACACACCATAGCTCATTGGCACGTACCTTAGTGTATAAAAAAAGGGTGCGCTCACTTGGTCGCTCGAACCCTTGATTGGGGAGACCTAGTTGTGGGCCATCTTTCGCCGGTGAGAGCCTTTGTCTACACTCTTGCGAACCCACCCATAGACCGGGTTTGTATGGTTAAAGTAACAATGATTTCCTTGAATATTTGCTTGTGGACCATCCTCATTTGGATGCAGTTGGACTATTGTCAGAAATGTGAACTTGCTGGGCCATTTAAACTGGGGCGAGTTCGTACCTTATGACCATTAGGCCCAAAGCTTCTGAAATGTTGATGGGCCATTATGTAGAAATCATTGTTTTATGTTTGCATTATCTTTCTTTTATGCTTGTGTTTGGGAACATTGCCGTTTGGATCCATTTGGACCATTTGTCATGAGATATGGGCTTGTTGGGCCATTTAAACTGGGACAAGAACGTATTTTATGACGATTGGGCCAAAGGCTTCTAAGTGATTGATGGGCCACATCGTGATTGTGTTCGGAACATTACCATTTGGAATTAGTTGGGCTCCTTGCCATAAGATGTGTACTCGTTGGGCCATTTAAACTGGGACGAGTTCACTCCTATGACAGTTAGCCTAAAAGCTTCTAAAATGATAACGGGCCGATTTGTTTGAAAATTTTAGTTGATTTAGTATGTTATATATGTTACATGCATCTCATGCACCCCATGCATACATACATCATGTTAACCCTTGTGTTCTGAAAGCCATCATAGATTCCCGTTGGGTTAGGGAAAAGGGAAGACTCACCAAAATACTGGGAACAGACATGAGTGAATCAGATATTGAGGTATCCCGTATGGATCAGTTGGAAAACGGTCTCGCCAAGGTCACTGAACAGTTGCAAGCCTTGACTACTGCCATGACAAATATGGCTGTGCCCCGTGCTGGGGGAAATTCTGAGAAAATGAGGCGTGAGGAGCCTCCGAGCGGGTTGGGGGATGATATCCCCACTTTTGATGATGACATGGCAGAGTTTGCAACAGGCAGAGTGATTGGGTCTCAGGCAGAATTTTAGAAGCTTCGGGATCAAGTTGAAACAGTTACCCGCAAAATGAGGGGTAAACATGAAGAGTTGTTAGATTATGAGGCAATGACCTTCGGAGAACAACTGCCCGCTCAGTTTAAAATGCCCGACATGGCCAAGTTTAATGGGAATGGAGACCCGAGAGTCCATCTGCAGCAATATGTCTCAGTCATGAGTTCAGTGGGCCTATCACAGCGCCAAGTCCAAAAGATGTTTGGGATGTCACTCGAGGGGGCACCTGTGGTTTGATATCATAGCCTTGAGAAGAAGGTTAAGGAAGATTGAAGGGAACTAGCTGATGCTTTTCTGAAGCAGTATGTTACAGACTTAGAGATTGACTTGTCACTCCGTGATTTGGAGAACACTAAATAGAAGCCAGAGGAAAGCTTCAAGGAGTATGTAGACCGCTGGAGAAGCCAGCTTCTGAAAATGCAGACTCAGCCCTCTGAGAAGGACCAGATTAAAATGATCATCAAGGGCACTAAGCCCTCGATCTATGGCAAGTTGAGGAGGATGACTTTAATGATGGCGGATTTTCGACAGTTGAGGGAAACTGTCATGGATATTGAGGAAGAAGAGGCTGAAAACAGAAAGTTTTATGGCCAGAATAGAAGAACTTTTGGGGGGCATTCTGAGACTAAGCCCGCTACTGCCGAGGTTGCTGCCATCAAGAACCGGCATTTCTCTAACCTGGGGAAGCCGTTATCTAATGTGCTTGAGAAGTTGAAGGGACAAGGACTCCTAAAACCCTTAGAGCCTAAACCACTTCCAGATCCTATACCACCCAACCTTGACCTAAGCCTGTATTGTCACTTCCATCAGAGGAGAGGCCACGAAACTGACAACTGCACCCGGCTTAGGCATGAAATCCAAAACCTCATCGATGCTCACAAAATACCCGACCCAGAGAAAGAACAACCCAACATATATTGGAACCCCCTACCAAATTACCACTCCGTTCCACCACCCACCTACATGATCAACTCTGGATTGCTCGAAACGTTTGTTCTCCAAACCCTTAACCACCAAGCTTCTTACATGGAGATAGGGGATGATAGTGAAGAACCGTAGGTCAAGAAAGAAGGCAATGCTGCGAATGATGAAGTTGTTCCTCCTAGTTTATTTGATCATGCATTTTTAATATAGACATTGACTTGGTCTACCTATTCGAACCATTTCTTAAATGATAAAAAAGACGTTCATTTCGTTTACATGCCTGAGTCTCTCCCTCCAACCTACAACATGAGTATATTTGAGAAAAGCATTCAACCCTGGTACTATGAAATTCAGTGATGTTTAGAATACGGGGAATCTTCGAAAGCAACAACAGTACAGTTAGTTTGAGAAATGAATCAGTATCAGCTTGGGGCGAGGCCCACATCATCAGCATCAGTTTAGGGGCTTAAGCCCACATCGGCATCAGTTTGGGGATGAGTCCCAGGGCCGAGGCCCACATCAGTTACATCAGCATCAATTTGAGGATCAGTCTGGGGCTGAGGCCCATATCAGTATCAGTCAGGGCCGAGGCCCACATCAGTATCAGCTTGGGGCAAGGCCCACATCAGCATCAGTTTAGGGCCGAGGCCCACATCAATATCAGTTTAGGGCCGAGGCCCACATCAATATCAGTTTGGGGCCGAGGCCCACATCAATATCAGCTTGGGGGCGAGGCCCACATCAGAATCAACATCAGTTTAGGGGCTGAGGCCCACATCAGTTTCAGTTTTGGGGATGAGTCCCAGGGCCGAGGCCCACATCAGTTTCAGTTTAGGGACGAGTCCCAGGGGCGAGCCCAAATCAGCATCAGTTTGGCCGAGTCTGGCACTCCGAAAGTGGAGCATGGTTCGAAAATGGACTACTATCACATCTCGCCGAAAATAGCACTCCGAAAGTGGAACATGGTTCGAAAATGGACTACTTTCACATCTCGCCGAAAGTGGCACTCCAAAAATGGAGCACGGTTCGGAAATGGACCAAGGGAGGCCTAACCCATCGGAATATGATACATATACATGCATACATGCATACATATCACATACATGCAATGTTTGTTTTGTGTTCGCAGGTTTGTAGCGGCAAAGACCATCTCATCAAATAACGGTTCAAAAATGAGCCACATTCTCGCACAACACGGTTCGGAAATGGACCGCTACCACAACAGATGCCGAAAATGGTGCTCCAAAATGGAGCACACACAGCAAACGCCGAAAATGACACTCCAAAATGGAGCACTCACAACAGATGCCGAAAATGGCGCTCCAAAATGGAGCACACACAGCAAACGCCGAAAATGGCACTCCAAAAATGGAGCACCCACAACAGACGCCGAAAATGGCACTCCAAAATGGAGCACTCACAACAGACGCCGAAAATGGCACTCCAAAATGGAGCACTCACAACAGATGCCGAAAATGGCGTTCCAAAATGGAGCACACACAGCAAAGGCCGAAAATGGCGTTCCAAAATGGAACACACACATCAAATGCCGGAAATGGCGCTCCAAAATGGAGCACACACACAAAAGATGCCGAAAATGGCGCTCTAAAAATGGAGCACGGTTCGGGAATGAACTAGGGGTCGCAGCACCTCACCACCAAATCAACTCAACTCAACACATGTTAAGTCAAGTGGCAGCTGGAGAGCCAGGTAAGTGAAAATGCATTGCATAACTTTGATAGGATTGTCACTGTTACACATTACACAAGTCCCATCAAAGTGGGGGCGACTGTAGGCACTGCATTTTTGCATATAAGTCCCTATGATGAGTCTCATTTGGAGACACTACCTTTTAAGTCACGGAGGTCACGGAAAACGGACATCGGAAGGGGGAATTCAGAATAAACAAGGTTCACTAATTCGTTCGTGCTGCGTTCGTGTATACGTTCGAATGCCAAACAGATTACGGGCGTTCGTGCCGCGTTCGAGGAAGCGTTCGAATGGTGTCGGTAATTCTGGTTTTGCTGCTAGCCTCACATCAAGCCCAATTCGCCCAAGCCTTGGCCCACACGCCCAAGCCCACTTAAAACATATATTTAACACATGGTGAAATCAAAATAAATCTAAAAATCACATACCAAATTAAAATAAACATTAAAATCAATCAAATATTTTAATTCCTTAATTAAGATATTCACCCACCAATTACACAAGATTCCTTCCTAACTAAACAAAATCACATACTAAATTAAAAAGATGTCATGCCTAATTAAAATCAATTATAACAAATTAAAGATATTGACTTCCTAATCTGAACCAAATTTGTCCCCCCTCAATCTAATCATTTCCTTGCTCAACACCAAATCAAATCCCTTCCTTGTGAGACAAGGTGAAGCCCTAGCCTTTCTCTATATAAACAACCCCTAACCAAGACATGCACTCCCCTAGCTCATACACAAGACTTACACGAAAATCACAATACCAAGAGCCCTAGCCACTCACGGCAATAGCAAGAAGAAAAACAAAAATAATTCTCTTCATCTCCCCCACTCCACAACCGAAAACAGCAGCCCCCTAAACCTCCACACATCACCGAAAATACACCCCCAAACAGTACCCCTTTCCACCAAAAACAGCAGCCCCTACACCTCCACACATCACCGAAAATACACCCCCAAAACAGCAGCTAAATCCTCTTAAAACAGGCCCTACAATCCTCAAAACAGTAACATAAAAAATGCATTTATAATCCTTAAAATAATCACACAAGACTGCACTAAAAACCCACAAAAAAACACTCGAAACAGTCCGTGGAAACACCAAAACAGTAACCTGAACAGTGAGTGGAAAATACAGAGGAAACAACAGTAAAACGGAGGCCAAACAGCAGCAAAAGATGGAGAACGACGACTCAAAACAGTAAGACAACGAATGAGAGCAGTGAACTAGTGAACCGGAAGAGTTGCGGAGCATCCACCCTTCCGAAGATCGTGTACCGTACATCCGAGAGGTGATTTAAAAGGTTAGACCTGAGGGCACTTTTCTCATTAGTTTATATTCATCTTTTGATTGTTTATTGAATTGTATTCGCATGAGAGTCGTTTGTGGATGCATGTTGTGGCTTGAATGAAATGGAAAATGTGTCGCCTCTTGTGGTATATAGGATGGAAACCCGGACATAAATTTCATAGCCGATTCTGAATGGACGGTAGTATGATCTGTACTCGGGATACAACTCCACGTACCACTTGAGTAAACGGCACACTCTTTTGTTTTATGTTGCTTCGGTTTATTTATTTTTCGTTATTTGAATTCTGCATGTTACTTTTGTATGCATGGTTCAATCGAGTGCATGGGCTTAGTAAGTCGGATTAAAGGTCCCCTATTTGGAGGGGTTAAAATCCTTTACCACAATGCTTTGCCGCGCCGGTTGATGTGTGTTCGGTTGGATATAAGATATGTTCAATCGGATATACTAAGTGTGATATGATTGTCTTTATTTTTGTATGGATGATGTGATCGAGCGCATGGGCTTAGTAAGTGCGATGAAAGGTCCTCTAATTGAAGAGGTTACAATCCTTTACCATGATGCTTTGCCGCGCCGATTAACGTATATTCGGTTGAATGTAAGATGTGTTCAATCGGGTTCATGAAGTCTAAGGTTATTGTCTTTATTTTTATATGCATTGAGATAAGCGTATGGGCTTAGTAAGTGCGATGAAAGGTCCTCTAATTGAAGAGGTTAAAATCCTTCGCCACGATGTTTCGCCGCACTTCGTATTTCACTATTTGCTTTTTTATGTATGTATTGCGTCACATTTTGTGCATCAGGTCTGTTCCCGTTCGAACGCGTTATCGAACGCTATACGAACGCGAACCTTCTGTTTCCTGTTCGAACGCGTTTTACAAACGCGCATGCATTTTGTATCATCAGGTCTGGTACCGTTCGAACGCGTTATCAAACGCTACAAGAACGTGAACCTTCTGTTTACCGTTCGAACGTGTTTACGAACGCTACACGAACGCGCACACACTAAACTAAGTCTGTCTCATCATATTTCATGCACAACTGCCTTTTGGGTGATCTCCCTTGCATTATGTAGCCAATCATATTATTTGTATTCCTGCATTTATCCACTCGATGTGTTATTGGGATGATATTCAAGCATGATTAGGCTGTTAGCATGTTATTTGGTTAATATATTCATGAGATAGTACTCAAGCATGATTAGGTTGTTCTTAGTTTTCCCTTTCATATGATGGAGAAATGTTTGTGAGATTGCCATGTGATGTTGCATGTTGTGATGATTAATTTCATGCATGTGGATTTAGAAGCATGATACTCTTGGAAATAAGTGTTACTTAGGCCTGATTAAATTATTACACAAATCCTTTCATTACAAGTGACATAAGTAAGGGACCATTTCGAACCCAACAGTTTGAGGTCTTCCCTTGCGAGGGGTGAGTGCGGCCTTAAATCTCATTTTCCCGGTTCACACCGGGTGGCGACTCCATTATTCTCCGGTTTAGTCCCCTGTGGCTACTCCGTACTCTCGACCGGGCCGCGAGCCCGGGACAGCATGCGTCGCCCCAGATCCTGTGTCCCACAGTCTGGCGACTCCACTGGGGAATGGACTTCATCACACCACAGCATATCAATGGTTCAGGAATGGACCATAGCACGGTGACAATTCGAGAATGGACTTCATCACGCCACATCACAGTAACACTCCGGGAATGGAGATCGGTTCGGGAATGGACCACATCACGGTGACGGTTCAGGAATGGACCTCATCACACCATATCACAGTCATACTCTAGGAATGGAGATCGGTTCGGGAATGGACCATATCCGGTGACGGTTCGGGAATGAACCTCATCACACCATATCACAGTCACACTCCGGGAATGGAGATCGGTTCGGGAATGAACCTCATTACACCATATCACAGTCACACTCCGAGAATGGAGATCGGTTCGGGAATGGACCACATCCGATGACGGTTCAGGAATGGACCTCATCACACCACATCACTCTGGGGGCGAGGCCCACATCAGTATCAGTTTGAGGGCGAGGCCCATAATCAGCATCAGTCAGGGGGCGAGGCCCATATCAGTATCAGTCTGGGGGCGATGCCCACTACATCATTATCAGTTCGAGGGTGAGGTCCCTATTGTCAGCGGTATTGGGTCGAGATGCGTGCCCAGGGTCGAGGTGCCCCCGTTGTCGGTTGTAGTTCCGGGTCGATATGCGCGCCCAGGGTTGAGGTGCCCACTACATCATCATATTCAGGGCGATGTCCCTATTGTCAGCGGTATTGGGTCGAGATGCGTGCCCAGGGTAGAGGTGCCCCCGTTGTCGATTGTACTTCCGGGTCGAGATGCGTGCCCAAGGTCGAGGTGCCCACTACATCATCATATTCCGGGTGAGGTCTGTATTGTCAGCGGTATTGGGTCGAGATGCGTGCCCAGGGTCGAGGTGCCCATTGTCGGTTGTAGTTCCGGGTCGAGATGTGTGCCCAGGGTCGAGGTGCCCACTGCATCATCATATTCAGGGTGAGGTCCCTATTGTCAGCGGTATTGGGTCGAGATGCGTGCATAGGGTCGAGGTGCCCCCGTTGTCGGCTGTAGTTCCGGGTCGAGATACGTGCCCAGGGTCGAGGGCCTATACATCAGTTGCAGTTCCGGGATGCATCCCAGGGTCGAGGGCCCACTGCATCATCAGCACAGTTCACATTCGGTGGTTCGGGAATAAAGCCCAGGGGTCGAGGCACCTCGCCACTATCAACTCAGTTCAAAGCAGCAGGCAGACCAGGTGACAGCTGGCGAGCCAGGTAATTAAAAATGCATTGCACGTACTTTGATAGGATTGTCATTGTCACACACTACACAAGTACCATCAAAGTGGGGGCGACTGTAGGCATTGCATTTTTGCATATTAGCCAGATGATGAGTCTCGTATGGAGACACTACCTCTTGAGTTGTGAAAGCCGCGGGAAACAGACGTTGGAAGGGTAAAGTTGGAAATTAGCATTTTGTCAGATTTAACTCGCTTGTTCGCTTCGGGTTCGCTTGTTGGACCTTTGTTTTAAAACACACCAAACCCATTAAATCACATCCAAAAAATTAAACATTTAAAACATTTAAAACACATCTCACAAATTAAATAATTAAAACATGTAAAATACATGTCACAAATTAAATTAAAACAAATTAAATTAAATTAAAATACATGACACAAATTAAATCACCTTCCTAAATTAAATTAAATCCCTTTCCTAAAATACATAAATCACTTCCCCAAATTAAAAGATTTCCTTATCACATACTAAATTAAAAATATCTCCTAATTAATACACAAATTTGATTCCTTCCCCAACAAGGTAAACCCCCTCCATTGGCCTATAAAAATAACCCTTCTCTACACAATTCAAACCCTGGCTGGCTGGCTCATTCTCACAAAAACAAAACACATCAAATAAACCCTAATATTCTAAGCTCGTTCTCCCTCGGCAACACACATGCTTCCCTTCACTGTTCAGCCAAGTCTCAAGCTCACTCATAATTCAACGCCTAACAACCTAAGCCTTCACACTGCCACCTGACCCTTCACGCATTCCATTACCCTCCACGCAGCCTTGCTTCTTCACGTAGCTGTGCCCCACTCAACACTCACCAATTGCCTTAACGCATGCACAGCCTTACACCTTCATAAACCTGACCAATTGCCTTAACACACGCACATCCCCACACCTTCATAAGCCCCAAGCCTCACTGCCGTATTAACTCTCGCACTCACGCCAACTGCCTTAACGCTAGCACATATCCCTCTCTCAAGCACGTCCAAGCACTTTGTGAAGCCTCCATCACATGCCCAAAGCCCTCCTTAAAGCCTCCATTGCCGCAACACCAAACCAAGACACCTCCATTGCCGCATCTCCTCTTCTTCACCAATCCCCTCTCACGCCCAAGCCTGAAACACAGCCCTCCATTGCCGAGTTCCAGCCACCATTCACAGCCCTAAAACACCTTAAAATAAACCTCAAATACAGCCCCAAGGTCGCACAAAATACCCCCATTCACAGCCCCAATTCAGCGCCCAAAGTAGCCACTAAAACGCCCCCACTGCACCTAAACTGGCGCATTCTGCCTCCCCATTCTGCCCAGTTTTTGTTGCGATTTTAACCCATTCTGCCTAGTTGGCCTATCTCAGCGCCAAGTGCAGAAAATGTTTGGAATGTCGCTCGAGGGAGCTCCCGTGGTGTGGTACCACAGTTTGGAGAAGAAAGTGAAGGAAGATTGGAGGGAGTTGGCTGATGCTTTCCTGAAGCAGTATGTCACTGACCTAGATATCGATCTGTCACTCCGCGATCTGGAGAATGTTAAGCAGAAATCGGATGAGAGTTTTAAGGAGTACGTGGACCGATGGAGGGGTCAGTTGTTGAAAATGCAAACTAGGCCCTCGGAGAAGGACCAGATTAAAATGATCATCAAGGGCACCAAGCCCTCCATCTTTGGGAAGCTAAGGAGGATGACCTCCATGATTACTGATTTTCGGCAGTTGAGGGAAACTGTCATGGATATTGAGGAAGAAGAGGCCGAAAATAGAAAATTCTATGGTCTGAACAGGAGGCCCATTGGGGGGACATCGGGAACAAAGCCCGTTTCTGCTGAGATTGCCGCTATCCGAAACCGGAGATTTTCCAACTTGGGTAGGCCCTTGTCCAAAGTATTGGAGAAGTTGAAGAGACAAGGACTTATGTCACCCATAGAAGCCAAACCATTACCCAATCCCCCACCATCACATTATAACCTAAGCCTTTACTGTCACTTTCACCAACAAAAGAGCCATGACACTGACAATTGCGCCCGACTCCACCATGAAATCCAAGATTTGATAGACTCCAAGAAAATACCTGACCTAGAAATAGAACAGCCTGACACACACAGAAACCCCTTACCCAACTACCGTGTCGTACCACCACCAGCCTATATGATCAATTCTGGCCTCCCAGAAGACCATGTCCTAAAATCCTTTCACCCTCAAGCCTTTTGCCTGGGAATCTGGGATAGTACTAGTGAAGATGAGACTGAGCAGGGGAAAAACTTTTGGCTTGATTTCTCTAGCAGTGATGAGGAAGAAGTAAGGGGAATGACGCGCAATGGTCGTTTTTACAATGATATGGCAGAGAAGGGTAAGGAAGTTTTGACAGATGGTAGAGAAGTGGTTGAAACTGCAGAAAATACTGAGGGGGATATAGTGCTGAGGCAATTAGGAAGACTAGAGCACAAATGAGTATCTGGGAACTGTTATGTGTGTCTCGGGAGCATAGCTGCAGCATGGTCGAGGCCTTGAGCAAGATTGTGGTACCGGAAGATGCCAACCCTGCAATGTTTGTTGGGTCAGTTCAGAAAGAAGCTTTACAGATATATTTTTCTGAGGATGAACTCCCGGCAGAGGGGGAGAATCATAATAGGCCTCTATTTATCAGGGCTGAGGTGAGGGCAAGAGAACTTCATGTGTGATGGTGGATGACGGTTCGTCCATCAATGTGTGCCCGCTAAAAATTCTGGCGAGATTGGGTATGAAACAACAGACTTGGACCCCTCCAGCATGACTATTAAGGCTTATGATGACAGTAAAAGGGGAGTCGAGGGTACTTTTGTGGCTATGGTCAAGGTAGGCCCTATTGAAGATGAAATTGAGTTTACAGTGCTGGATATCCCAGCCACTTTTGCCTTTTTGTTGGGAAGGCCTTGGTTTCACAAACTTGGGGGCGTGCCTTCCACTTTACATCAGATGATCAAGTTCCCGTATAAGGGAGAAGTTGTTACTATCCGGGCTGAGGTAGATAATGCCGTGGCTGCCTTGGAGATACAACCTTTCACGAGGTTTCAGGTGTCAGCTACTTTTGAGGAATGGGTGGATCCTAGGGTGGCTAGGATCATGAAAAAAATGAAGTTTGATCCGGGTGAAGGTTCAAAATTGCCAGATTTCAGAGGACAGACTACTCAGAAAGGTTTGGGGTACAAATCTGATGAAGAAAAACCGAAGGTCAAGAAAAAGGGCCTAAAACTGTTGAAGTGTTTTGTGAAAGCTTCAGGATATCAAGGGGAGCCTGAACCTGTGGAAGTTAATGGAATTGTGGTACCTGGGTTTGAGATCTTCCAGGATATGTTGGGTAAGAAGCTGATAGTTGAAGTAATTGTGAAGAAAGAAGAAGAGAATTGGGAGGAAGAACTAATGAAGTTGGAGAGCCTGACTCTGGGAGAGGACAAAAATCCTGAGGAAGACCTGATTGTAGAGGAAGAAGTGTCTATAGATGATGAAGACATTTACCTTCCTGATTTGTTTGAATGTACTTCCACATTATCCAATAATAAAGACTTTCTTTTGCTTACTTGCCTGAGTCATTTCCATTTACTCTGCACGAATCAAGCATATTTGACATCAGTTCAGCCAGAACTACTGCATTTAACTTGGGTACACTTGAACCCCAAGGAAATTCTGATTGCAAGTGAAGTAACCTCCGAAGAGAGGGAGAAACTAGAAGAAGTGTTGGTCAGATATGCCAAAGTGTTTGCTTGGTCCTATGAGGACATGCCTGGGGTAGACAGAAACATTGCCCAGCACACAATACCAACTTATCCAAATATGAGGCCAGTAAAATAGAAACTCCGACGGATGAGACCATAATGGGCTGAGAAAGTCAGAGAGGAGGTTAAGAAACAGATAGATGTGGGGTTCTTGGAAGTAGTAAAGTATCCTGAGTGGTTGGCTAATATAGTGCCGGTGCCAAAGAAAGACGGGAATGTTAGAGTGTGTGTAGACTACAGAGATCTCAACAAGGCTTGTCCGAAAGATGATTTTCCTCTGCCGCATATAGATGTTCTGGTTGATAGTGCGGCTTTATCTGCTATGTATTCATTTGCAGATGGATTTTCAGGTTACAATCAGGTTCTAATGGCTAAGGAAGACAAACATAAGACTGCATTTGTTACTGAGTGGGGTACTTATTGTTACAAGGTTATGCCGTTTGGGCTTAAGAATGCAGGAGCTACTTATCAACGGATGGCCACTACACTTTTCCATGACTTGATGCACAAAGAGATTGAGGTGTATGTGGATGACATGATGGTGAAATCAGAGACAAGAGTTGGGCATATTGAAGCACTGGAAAGGTTTCTTCAGAGAGTTGACAGATACAACCTGCGGCTTAATCCCAAGAAATGTGTGTTTGGGGTGACATCAGGGAAATTGCTTGGTCATACAGTGGGAATGGGTGGAATAGAGGTAGACTCCGAAAAGATCAAGGCAATCACAGAAATGCCTGCACCGAAGACAGAAAAAGAAGTCAGAGCATTCTTGGGGAAGATTCAATACATCAGTCGGTTCATCGCCAAGTTGACATCAGTATGTGAGCCTATCTTCAAATTGTTGAGAAAAGATCAGCCGGTGAGATGGAATGAACAGTGTCAGACGGCCTTCGACAAAATCAGAGAGTAATTGGTAAAGCCTCATGTATTGAAACCTCCGAGACCGGGCAGACCTTTGGTATTGTATTTGGCTATAGAATCAGAAGCACTGGGGGCAATGATGGTACAGGCTGATGAGACAGGGGTAGAACATGCAGTCTATTATCTGAGTAAGAAGATGCTCCCGTATGAGGCTCGATATCAGGAAGTTGAGAAGATCTGTCTTGCAATGGTATGTGCTTCCCAAACATTACGGCATTATTTCCAGTCATACAAGATCCAGGTAGTGGCAAAGGAAAATCCTCGGAAGTATCTTCATTCGGTGCCTTCACTAGTGGGAAAATTGGGCAGATGGTTGGTATTGCTGATAGAGTTTGACATTGAGTATCTCACCTCCAAAGTGATCAAAGGGCGAGCAGTAGCAAAGTTTCTGGCATTGCAACCTGTTGAGGGGGATCAGTATAAGTTTGAATTTCCAGATGAAGAGATCCAAGCAATAACAGTCCAGAGATGGAAGATGTATTTTGACGGAGCAGTGAATTACAAGGGAGCCGGAATTGGGATCGTGATAGTGACCCCCGAGGGAGAGAGTTTGCCTTTGGCCAAGAGGTTGACATTCAGAGTGACTAACAACATGGCCGAGTATGAAGCATGTGATTTTGGTTTGACGACATTGATAGCCTTGAAGGCCGGGAGTGTGGAAGTCTATGGAGATACTATGTTGGTGGTCCAGCAGATGCGAGGAGAATAGGAATTGAAAGAAGAATGGTTGAAACCTTACCTTTTTCACCTCAGAAAGTTGGCACAAGTTATCCCCGAGTGTAAGTTTCAGCACTTATCGAGAGAAGAGAATCAGATGGCAGATGCATTAGCTACACTTGCAGCAACTTGGGAAAATCCAGAAAAGTTAGTGATGAGACCGTTGATACTGACAACAGCAAACATACCTGTTTATGAGATAAAAAGAATTCTGGAAGTTGAGGTTGACGACGGTAAACCTTGGTATTATGACATTCAGAGGTATCTGGAACATGGTGAACTCCCGGAAGGGGCAGGCAGAAAAGACAGAATAG
Source organism: Zanthoxylum bungeanum (assembly GCA_019454045.1). NCBI lineage: Eukaryota > Viridiplantae > Streptophyta > Magnoliopsida > Sapindales > Rutaceae > Zanthoxylum > Zanthoxylum bungeanum. The sequence goes on along the minus strand of SKCR01038317.1, from coordinate 19,611 downwards.
CCATTCAGAAGTTAGCTTCCCAGTATGTGACTTTGAAAGGAGAAATGTACAAGAGGCAAGAAAACAGTATTCAGTTGAAGTGTTTGAGAAAAGAAGAAGCCCAACATGTAATGGAAGAAATACACGCCAGGGTATGTGGTCCGCACATGAACTGGTTGAATCTGTCCCGAAAGATAGTGAGACAAGGTTTTTATTGGTCAACCATGGAAACAGACTGCGCAAAGATGGTAAAGCACTGTCATGACTGTCAAGCACATGGTAATTTGAATCACTTACCGCACACAGAGTTGCACGGGTTGTCAGAGCCGTGGCCTTTCTCAGCATGGGGGATTGATATGATTGGGGAAATTCGACCGAATGCATCAAATGGGCATCGCTTCATAGTAGTGGCAGTAGATTACTTCTCGAAGTGGGAGGAAGCCGAATCATTCCGCAATGTTACAGCAAAACAGATGGCAAAGTTTATAGCTCGGAACCTCATTTGTCGGTATGGTATGCCGCATCATGTAGTGACAGACAACATAGTTCAGTTTCAAGGAGAGACGAAGGTAATGTTACAGAGGTATGGGATAGGCCACCACAAGTCATCACCGTATAGGCCGCAGGCAAATGAGGCAGTTGAGGCAGCCAACAAGACTATAAAGATGATTTTAGCCAAGATGACAGAGAACTGTAGAGATTGGGCCGAGAAACTACCATATGCTTTGTGGGGGTACAGAACATCAGTAAGAACAGCAACAAGGGCCACACCTTACTCTTTGGTCTATGGAATGGAAGCAGTGTTACCAGTGGAAGTGGAAATACAGTCTATGAGGGATTTAGCAGAGGCACAATTACCGGAACCAGAATGGGCCGCACAGAGGTTTGATTAGTTAGCACTGCTGGATGAGAGGAGAACGAAGTCTTTGTATCACATGTAGTTGTATCAGAAGAGACTAGCCCAGGCATTCAACAAGAAAGTACGTCCCACCAAGATCAGAAAAGGTGATTTGGTACTTAAGCATTCGAGGCCGTCGACGACAGATCCGAGAGGAAAATTCAGACCTAACTGGGAAGGACCTTACATAGTGCAGAAGGTAATGGGAAATAGGGCAGTGAGGTTATTAGACTCTGAAGGAAACGAGTTCACCGAGCCGATCAACATGGACAGATTGAAACAGTACCTTTCCTGAGGGAAAAAGAACCGAGCAGTCACCAAGGGAATTGGCAGAAAACCTAACCCAACGGAGTAGGAAAATCATTCATGCATACACGTAACATTGCATTCTTTTCGTGTTTGTTTTTGTTTTGTGTTCGCAGGTTCGGAGAAAAGAGAAAGCGGCAGAATTGAGCCAAACAACATCAGCACAGTTTCAGTTTTGGGGATGAGTCCCAGAGGGTGAGGCCCACATCAATAATTTTTGGGATAAGTCCCAGGCGGCGAGGCCCGTATCGGCTCGGGGGCGAAGCCCCCACATCATCATCAGTTTGAGGGCGAGGTCCCTATTGTCAGCGGTGTGGGGTCGAGGTGCCCAGGGTCGAGGTGCCCCGTTGTCGGTTGTAGTTCCGGGATGCGTCCCAGGGTCGAGGTGCCCACTACATCATCAGTTTGAGGGCGAGGTCCCTATTGTCAGTGGTGTTGGGTCGAGGTGCCCAGGGTCGAGGTGCCCCGTTGTCGGTTGTAGTTCCGGGATGCGTCCCAGGGTCGAGGTGCCCACTACATCATCATATGAGGGCGAGGTCCCTATTATTAGCGGTATTGGGTCGAGGTGCCCAGGGTCGAGGTGCCCCGTTGTCAGTTGCAGTTATCGGGATGCGTCCCAGGATCGAGTTTCACTGCAGCACCAACTCAGCTCGAGGCAGCAGACGAGCCAGGTAAGTGAAAATGCATTGAATAACTTTGATAGGATCGTTCAAAGTCACACACTGCACAAGTCCCATCAAAGTGGGGGCGACTGTAGGCATTGCATTTTTGCATATGAAACCCGATGATGAGTCTCAGTTGGAGGCACTACCTTTTAAGTCGCGGAAACCGCGCGAAACGGACGTCGGAAGGGAGGAGTCAAGAATTGACTCATATTCGGATTAAGTTCGCTGGTTTAGCTTCGGGTTACTTGTTGGTTTTCCGTTTTAAAAATTATTTCCGGCCCAAAACACTCACAATCACCTAACCTTGGCCCAAAATCCCCGCAAGCCCCTTGGCCTTGACCTAAAACCCTCGCAAGCCCACACACCTAGCCCACACAACCGAACCCACCAACCAAAGGCCCACACGCCCCAACCAAGGCCCACACGCCCATTCACCCTAATACACAGCCAAATTAAATAAAATATTAAATTAAATATTAATTAGATAATGTATTTGAATTAAATAAAATATTTAAACCATTTACCAATTAAATAAAACATAATATATAATCATACCTAATTTAGACAAATCAAATATATTAACTTCCTAACTAAACAAAATCATATACTAAATTAAAAAGATGATATGCCTAATTAAAATCAATTATAACAAATAAAAAAATTGACTTCCTAATCTAACAAATTAAATGCCTAATCCTAACCAATCAAATATATTGTATTCCTAATCTAAACCAAATTTGTCCCCCCTCAATCTTTGACTTTCCTTGCTCAACACTAAATCAAATCCCTTCCTTGTGAGACAAAGTGAAGCCCTAGCCCTTCTCTATATAAACCACACTTTTCCAAGGCATTCCCCCTCCTAGTTTACGCCCATCACAAGAAATAAAGAAGCAAAGAATTTCCAACCCTCTCCAAGCTCTCCATTCACGCATATTACACAAAAAATATAACAAATTTCTCTTCATCTCCTTCCCCTTGCACACCAAAATAGCAGCCCATAAGCCTCCCAATATCACCGTAACAACAGCCCCATAAACCTCACTGCATTACCGAAAAACTGCACTTCTTTTAGCCCTAATATTACCGAAAACTGCCCTAAAAAAACTGCATTATTACCGAAAATATTAGCCCTCAAAACAGTCCCTAAAATCCCCAAACCAGTGACAAAAATACTGCACTTAAAACCCACAAAAAACACAAAAAATAGTCCCTTATACACCTGACACAGTGACCAATAATACGGCAGCGAAATCGCGAGAAAACAGTAGCAAAACAGAGTCAAAATAGTAGCTTGAGCAGCGAAACAGTGAGGTAAAACGCAAACCAGTGAACCAGAAAAGTTGCGGTGTGATAGCCCTTCCGACGGCCGTGAAACGCGAGTTCAAAAGTCGACATAAAAGGTTAGACCTGAGGGTATTTTCCACATTCGTTTTCTGTTTTATTTGTATTATTTATTGAGTATTGCTTGCATGATTGTTATGTCGAAATGCATGTTGTGGCCCTTGAGTAGATAAATATGCATGGATTATGAGATATTGTATGTTGTGGCTTTGGAATAAAACGCAAGATGTGTCAACTCTCGCGGTATATCGGATGGAAACCCGGACATAAATTTCATAGCCGATTCCGAATGGACGGTAGTATGATCTGTACTCGGGATACAACTCCACGTACCGCTTGAGTAAACGACATTTTCTTTTGTTTTATATTGCTTTGATTTATTTATTTTTCGTCATTTGAATTCCGCATGTTATTTGTATGCATGATACAATCGAGAGCATGGGCTTAGTAAGTCGGATTAAAGGTCCCCTATTTGGAGGGGTTAAAATCATTTGCCACGATGTTTTGCCGCGCCAGTTGATGTGTGTTCGGTTGAATGTGAGATATGTTCAATCGGGCATACTAAGTTTGATGTGATTGTCTTTATTTTTGTATGTATGATGCGATCGAGCGCATGGGCTTAGTAAGTCGGATTAAAGGTCCCCTATTTGGAGGGGTTAAAATCTTTACCACGATGCTTTGCCGCGCCGGTTGATGTGTGTTCGGTTGGATGTTAGATATGTTCAATCGGGCATACTAAGTTTGATATAATTGTCTTTATTTTTGTATGCATGATACGATCGAGCGCATGGGCTTAGTAAGTCGGATTAAAGGTCCCCTATTTGGAGGGGTTAAAATCCTTTACCATGATACTTTGCCGCGCCGGTTGATATATGCTCGGTTGAATGTAAGATGTGTTCAATCGGGTATACGAAATTTCATATAGTTATCTTTATCTTTGTATGCATTGTAACGAAAGGCGCATGGGCTTATTGTGTTGGATTAAAAGGTTCTCCATTTGGGAAGAAAAGCCTAAAAGGCTACCTTTACCACGATATTTGCCGTGTCTTTCATCTATTGATTGCATCGTTTATCCCTGTCTTGGCTCGACCTATTGTCATTGGTGTACCCATATTCCCAGCCCATCACACCTTGAAGCCCCCTTAACGCACACGCACAAAGTCCCTGCCTTCACGCTAACCACTCCTTCAGCCACGCACCACAAAAAAAACCATAAGCAGCTCTTTTGCATTAACACATAACCCTCACCCTGCACGTTCACAATCACAGCCTTACATACTGCCTCAACGTAGCGCATTAACAGCCCCCTTAGCCACTCAGCCCTTACGCTAACACGTAACCCCCACAAACACGTTCACAGCCCTGCCTCAACCCAAGCCTAACGCGTAATTACCCCCTAAAAACTGCCACAATCCCACACTCTTCACTGCCCAGTTCTACGCCTCTCACTGACCAGTTTAGTCACCTATCCACTGCCTGAAACCGCACCCTAAACGCCACCTATTAGTCTCAGCCCGCGCGTAAGGCCAGCTACACCATTCATGCATGTATCATGAAATCCCATATAGTTATTCTTATCTTTGTACGCATCATAATGAAAAGCATGTTTATTCCATTGGTTGCATCATTTACCTTAGTCTTGGCTTAACGTATTACAATTCATATATCTATGTCATGATAACATTTGAGTATTATTTCTTGTGGTATATCGGATGGAAACCCAGACATAAATTCCGTAGCCGATTCCGAATGGACGGTAGTGCGGTTTGTACCTGGGATACAATTCCACGTACCACTTGGAAAAGTGCTCACATGTGTGTTTGTGTCCATATTAGTTATCCTCTTTTGCACCACGTCATAACATGCTTATTTTAATGCCTAATTGCATCCTTAATTATCTTTTTGCATTATGTACTTAGTTGACTCTTTTACGCATGGACATGTAATGGCTATTTGTTTATGCTTCCGCACGTATAAGTATGATTTGTCTATGAAATCACATGTTCGCCATTATTTGATTCGCTTTTATGTGTGCTTGCGTGGTTAGTGTGTGCTTGTGTTTCCATGAATACAATATACCAATGAAGTTGTATGTTCGTTGCTACTTTGACGTACTTTCAAGCATGCAATCTTAGATGTCAGATATATGCCAATTTAGGTGTAAGTTTTATTTGTGCGCATATGAACTTAGAAGCATGATACTCTTAGAAATAAGTGTTACTTAAGCTTGATTAAATTATTACACAAATCCTTTCATTACAAGTGACATAAGTAAGGGACCATTCCGAACCCAACGGTTTGAGGTCTTCCCTTACGAGGGGTGAGTGCGGCCTTAAATCTTATTTTCCCGGTTCACGCCGGGTGGCGACTCCATTATTCTCCGGTTTAGTCCCCCGTGGCTACTCCGTACTCCCAACTAGGCCACGAGCCTAGGACAGCATGCGTCGCCCAGTTTCTGTGTCCCACACCTTCCCAGAAGACTTTGACGATTTGGCCTTGCCCTTATTCTTCTTCTTCTTCTTCTTTACACCTTTAGTAGCCTTCGGCCAAGCCTTGGGAGACTGAGATGTTGAAGCGAAGTACGCCTCGAGCTTTTTGCCCTTCAATAGCTCTTTTTCTGCTTCACACAACATTGCCATAAGCTCTCCAAGAGTATGGTCTTGGTTCATCATATTCTAGTTCATGATGAACCCGCTCCAGCTGTCAGGAAGAGATTGCAAGATCAAATCTAAAGAAGTCTCAGCCTCAAAGGTTATGCCTAGCTGACCCAGCTGTTCAATGTTAGAAATCATATGCGACACATGGTGCTCGATAGATGTACCCTCTGACATTCGAGAGTGAAAGATCTTCTTCTGTAATTTATACCTTTGGATCTAAGGTTAGATTCGATGAAGGTCCTTCAATTTTACCATCATAGTATAGAGATCCAATCCCTTGTTTTGGCGATGAAATTGAGGGGTCATCGCAGCGAGCATGACAAATTGAGCAGTTGAGTTATCATCGCTATGAGTATTCCAAAGCTCAAGCTCAAGCGGCTACTCATTTACAGGCTTAGGCCCGAGAGGTCTCCCTATCATATAGAGCATCCTCTCAGCCCCCCAGGACAATCCTGAGGTTCATATCCCAGTCAGGAAATTTCGTGCCATTAAAGACATTTTTGCCCATGATAATGTCTCTAACCCCGATCTTTCCAGTCATCTTAATTGCAATAGTCTAACTATTCAATTAACGATTTTTGGGTACAGTCCAATTGTTACAAGAAAAATAATAGAATATTAATCCAACTAATAAATATTTAAAATGACGAAATAATTTGAAAGCGCGTATTTGGCAAGTATTTGAACAAAATTGCAAATTCAATACTAGCCTCCCACTATTTTTCGGCGAGCCTCTAACCCTCTGTTGAGTACTCGGGAAACCTAGTTTCCTAGTAGGCTATGATCCCGTTAAATAACACACAACCTTGACTTTGGCCAACAAGCTGTATGATATTTAACTAGGTTCTCTAAGATCAATTGGATCTTATCCAATTCCTAGATCCAGTAGGTGGACCTCCAAGTCCGAAACATATATACAATATATATGCCAATATATCCAATATATTTTCCTAACCTTTTCCTCTGAATCAACTAAGCCTTGGCTTTGGCTCAACAAGCTTAATGATTCCAGTTAAGTGGGGCCTATTGACCTTGGAAAACTTCGTAATCCACGTCGATGAACAAGAAGTGACCTTGACTTTGGCCAACAAATCACAACTTGCCCAAGACATGCGATATGGAACAAAGCTTTCATGGTTCAAACACATCTGCGATGGACATTGATCTTGACTTTGGCCAACAAACCAATGCCAATCTTGGATCTTGAGAAAGAACCATTCAATGGAAGGAAAACACTTAATATTTGATTGAGGAGTTTTCGCGTAATTGGCAACCAATTAATTATCTTTGATTAAGTCTCATCATACACCCTTAAGCATGCATTCTAAAAGCATAATAAGGCGCGATAAATAAAATAATAATGATATGCAGATAGATATCTCACAAATTATTCCTAGAACAAATCACTCCATTTCCTCTCCCCGGCTAGCACCATTCTAACTTCTACCCAATTACATAATACAATAAAGAAACCTCATTACATTGAGGGGAATTGGTGAGAAGAGAATTACAAAGAGTCAAGAGATAAAGGCTAGACACGCAGGTCCAATTTAATAAATTCTAAATTTATTACAAAAATTTCCAAAATTGCCCTCACCCATCTAATATCCATATGATATACATTATTCATACAATACATCCATGTATTCAAACAAAGCATGTTATTCAATCAATATAATCCAATTAATTAATCTTTGAATTAAGTGATCATCCAATGTTCAAACAACGATTTGATTTGCGCGAGTCCAACTCGTTTGAGAATAAGTACTCAAATTGCATATTCTCTAATTATATCGAACTACAATTTTAAATCCAATTTAATTTGTATTCAATACTAATTCTTTATTTAATTCCAAATTAAATAATTACACTTTTAATGTGCCTTTATGATTTAGATTCTAAATGTAATCTTAATGGGTCTCAAAGCCCAATTAACATCCAATGTCAATTTAATTTAAAGTCCAATGGACTTTTAATTAATTTCATAAGGCATGGGCTTTGGGCAATATGGGTCAAACCCAAATGCCAAGGCCCAATTAAGGAATCACCCTGTTTGCCATAAAAAATAATTTTGGCCCATTAGGCCTAATTAAATTTAAAAGGCTCATTTATTATATTTGGACTTAACGGAATGGTTTTAGGCCCAATTTGGATCCAATCCAATTGTCCTAAACCAACTTGGCTCAACTAAGCCCATTAGGCCCAAATATAACAATTTTAGCCCAATTCCAAATTAAGCCTAATTAATTAAATTCTAATATTCCAAATATCATAATTTATTTAATTCAAGTGTATATCCATAATTAATTATTTAAATTAACATTTCCAAAACACCAATTTAATTAATTAATCATGCTTTATTATTTTTAATACACGTCCAATATTATTGAAGCAAAATCAACTCATTCCATGCTTCTTTCATTCACGGCAATCATGCATTTTTCATCAATTTTGATTTCAATCAAATTAAATCACAAATCAATATATATCATGCATTTTAAACACATCCAATGGTCTAAATAAAAAAATCACCATGCCATTAGGGCTCCTATAGGTTCGGCCAAGCCATTCATTTTGGGAAAAAAATAATCCAATTCATTTTCTCAAAATTTTAAGATGCTTAAATCTAATTTAACATCATCCAAGCTTAATCAAACCATAAATTTGAAGATATCTTGCTCAAATCATAAAATCCCCAAAATAAAGTATATAAACCCTAAGTTAATTTCATGCTTAAATAGGCTCATGATACAATTGTTGGATCTCTAAGAACAAATCCAAGATCATTAAGCATAAAAGATGTGTGAATACGCAAAGAAGTAGCGGAAATAGTTACATTGAACGTATTTGATGTAGGTGGAAAGTTCAAAACTTTTGCTCATTTGAAGTGCTCCAAGCTCCTCTTTTGATTTTTATGTTGAGCTCCAAGCTTGATGTTTGATTCCAAACTCAATGGGAAAGGTTTCCCTATCACCTTTGTATGATTCTTTAAGTGCTAGCTTAGGAAGAAAAATTGCAACAAATCACTTCCTATTAATCTTTGTAGTTCACGGCAAAGTGAACAATTTTGAGAGGGAGAAGCTATTTCACCGTGAAAGAGAAGAAGAGAGTAATGACAGAGATTTTCTTGTTTTTTTGAATTGTGTAATTGATTTTAAAAAACAATTACCTATTACCAAAGTCCAAAGTTGGTAAAAGTCATTCCAAAATGACAAAGAGTGCAAGATAAGCAACCACCAACTTCTATCACTATAAAATAACGAAGTTGACTAGTGATGTGACTTGTGGGCCCTACTTTGATTCAAAATCCGAGTGGGCCCGCAAACACATTCCAGGCTCGGGTTCGTTAATTTCGAATTAACGAATTTTCCGTTGCGACTTAATTAAATCAAATTTAATTAAATAATTATGCCTAGCAAAATTACTATTAAAGTCGCTCGCGAATTAATTCTAAATTAATTCGTTCGCCCGAATTAAAATCCAATTTTAATTCCATTATGAAATCTAATTTCATTTAATATATCGAATATATTAATTTTATCGATTAATTCCAAATTAATCATTCTCTCTCTTCTATTTGAATTTTATCCCAGATAAATTCTTGCCGTAATTAATCCTAGATTAATTTTCTCTCTCTCATAATTAATCCTAGATTAATTCTGTTCGAGTCATACATCATCGGTGAATCTTCGGGAAGCGACCCATGAGATCCCTGGATATATTGGCAGTAAATCCAGTCGTCGGACTATTCGAACACGTGCGTACCCGGTACCACATTCCTACCAATTTACAAAACATGGTTGGCTTCTAGCAAAGCGCCGTGCCTACCCAATTCTCCATAAATATTCTTTAAGGAATATATAATCTTTGTCAGGCGTAATATACGTAGTATTGCGTATTGCGATCCAGTATCTGATGTCACATGCAAGGCCTGGGGCTGGAATAGTGTCTGCCCCGTACGAAGCATATATCGGATCACAAGCAACTAGTCTATATAATCGGATAATCATGACCTTGTCATATTATCCCGATAGTTACAACATAATAGGGAACCAGTTCTATATCTCTACGTGATCATCATCTCCATATGAATGAAGTGATACTTCCGTCTTGACATCACACCCAATACACTATGATTCTCAATAAACCCAGAAGAGGCGTACATAGAACCTGTTAAAGTCCCGGACGACCAAAACCAAAGCGTATTGATTGTCGCAAGTATTAGCGATGCAAGTCTCAGGTTAAAATGAAATACACCTACCTTGATGCGGATTCCCATAGACACATAGTCATACTACCAATGGGATTCCGCAGGGTCTATCCAGAGCGAAGCTGTTCCCGTACGATCGGTAAACACAACCTCCTATTACACTTGCATAAGTATCCAATACTTAAATATATGAGAACTATGTCGTTATGCTCCCATAACGCGCACAAGTGCAATACTAGTCTATTCCGCATTATCGATGTCCAGTCTCGATAATACTACGACTAGGGATATTAATGATTAAAACTTTGTGGATTGATATCGTCTCATATCTTATTAATCTGGAACTAACCATAAGGACTTTTATCATTTATATATATACAAGTAATCTAATTAAAAAATGATAAAATAGCAATTTCCATTGTCACATAGTTAATTTGTACAAAAACCACAATGTCTTTTACAAATAGTGACGCTATGGGTCATAATTGTCCAACACATACATCGTGGCGATGTGAAGATCGAAAAGATCGCATCAGATGATAACATTACAAATTTGTTGAAGAAAGCTATTTCTCAGTAAAGATTTTAGGGACATGTACATAGTTCAGATGTTAGATACCTGAGTGATTGGCTATAGGCCAAATGGGAGATTGTTGGACAATTATGACCCATAGCATCACTATTTGTAAAGAACATTGTGTTTTTGTACAAATTAACTATGTGACAAAAGGAAATTGTTATTTTATCATTATTGTAATTGGATTACTTGGATATATATAATGAAAAGTCCATATGGTTAAATCAGATTAATAAGATATGAGACAATATTAATCCACGAACGGTTTAATCAATAAATATCCCTAGTCGTAGTATTATCGAGACTGGACATCGATAATGCGGAATAAACTAGTATTACCCTTGTGCGCGTTATGGAAGCTTAGCGTCATAGTTCTTATATATTTAGGTATTGAATACTTATGCAAGTGTAATAAGAGGTTCTATTAGCCGTTGGACCGGGAACAGTTTCGCTCTGGAAAGACCCCATCGGAATCCCATTGGTAGTATGACTATGTGTATGTGAATCTGAATCAGGGTAGGTGTATGTGATCTTTAACCTGAGACTTACATCGCTATTACTTGCGACAATCAGTTTACTTTGATATTGGTTGTCTGGAGCTTTAAAGGGTTCCGTGTACGCTTATATTGGGTTTACTGAGAATCATAGTGTATTGGATGTGACGTCAAGATGAGAGTATCACTTCAGTCATATGGAGATAATGGTCACATAAGATATGGAACTAGCACTCTTAAAAGCTGCAGCTATCGGGAAAGTATGACTAGGTCATGACTTTCCGATTACAGAGACTAGTTACTCGGGATCAGATATATGCTTCGTACGGGGTAGACACAGAGCCAGCCCTAGGCCTAGCATGTGACATCTGATACTGGATCGTATTACACATTATATTGTATTACTATGCTTGATATAAATTAATTCCTCGGTGAATATTTCTGGAGAATTAGGTAGGTATGGTGCTTTGCTAGAAGCCAACCATGTCTTGTAAATCGGTGAGAATATGGTACGGGGTACGCACGTGTTCGGATGGTCCGATGACCGTATTTAATGCCAACATATCCAGGAATCTCTTGGGTCACTTCCCAAAGATTCATCCAATGACATTTGACTCGAATAGAATCAATCTGAGATTAATTATGAGAGAGAAAATTAATCTGGGATTAATTGCGGCAAGAATTAATCTGGGATTAATTGCGGCAAGAATTAATCTGGGATTAAATTCGTATAGAAGAGAGAACGCGGTTAATTTGGAATTAATCGATAAAATAAATTTAATAGTTAAATTGGATTTTTCTATTTAATTTATTTATTTAGGCTAAAATAATATATCAGATATATTAATTGAAATTGGATTTCAATACGAAATTAAAATTGGATTTTAATTCGAGTGAAGAAAATAATTTACAAATAATTCGTAAGCGACTATCGTAATAATTTTGCGAGGCATAATTATTTAATTAAATTGGATTTAATTATGTAGCGACGGTAAATTCATTTAATTCAGAATTAGACGAATCCGGGCCGAAGTCTAGTTGTGTGTTGGAGAAGCCAACTTAAATTTGGAATTTAAATGTGGTGGGACCAATGACTTACATCACTTGTCACTAATTGATGGAAGTGGTTGGCATAATAAATTGGATTCATTAATCAACACAACAACCAAGTTTTTGAAACTCACTATTCACTCCCTCCCTCTCTTTGCCATTGCCGAATTCTCTCTACTTGGTAAGGAAAATTTTTGCTTAAAAAATGTTCACAAGCTAGCACTTGGAGAGTCATTTGAGGTGTTAGGGAAACTCACCCAAGGTTCAAACAACTCAACACAAGCTTAGAGCTTCATCCTACAAAGTGAAAATTTCGAATTTCACCCAATATCAATGTAAGTCATTCCGCAACTTTTCATTGATAATTTCACATACAAATCATGTTTAGGATCTTGGAGAAGTAAGGCTCCAGCTACTTTTGCCTTAGAAAAGAGGGTGATCCTAACTTTGGGGGTTCAAGACTTTCCCGAGAATGTGAGCTGAAAAATTTAAAAGTCGACCTCTCTGACCATCTTGAGAGCACCAATGTGGATACTAAGATTGAAGGACTAGAAGAGTTCGTCAAGCGAATCGAGATGGTATACCCTGACCTGGACTAGGGGGTGTTTCAGAAAATTTTACAAGTTGCCAAAGGGGAAATGTCCCATGAACATGCCTTTGGCACGACTCAAAAGGAAGCTGAAGCAATTCCCGACCCAATCCCACTTGTAGGAGCGAAGCGGGGTTTACTGCTATGCCTATGATGCTCAGTAACTACGACACTGTTGGGCTCGCAGCCCGTAGAGAGTACGGAGTAGCCCGCATAGGACTAAACCAGAGAATAAAGGATTCGCCACCCAATGTGAATTGGGAAAAGATTTAAGGCCGCACTCACCCCTCGCAAGGGAAGACCTTAAACTGTTGGGTTCAGAATGGTCCATTACTTATGCCAGTATAATGGACGGGTTCACACAATGGTATATCCAAGTCTTATGCAGTTCATGCAAGATAATTCAAATAAACACAAATTCACATAACCATAAACATTAATAGAAATAATAAAAGCATATTACATTAAGTAGTGCAAGATGCGATAACGAAAACAATAATAAACAAAGATAAGCGGGAAAAGCGTCGATAAATAAATAGCAAACAAAAAGAGGTTAATCACGCACATATGAATATTTCCCGAGTGGTACGTGGAGTTGTATCACAAGTACAGACTGTACTACCGTCCATTCGAATTTGGCTACAGAATTTACGTCTGGATTTCCATCCGATATACTGCAAGGGATAGTAACACACATAACCATCAATGCAATATAAACGGACATAAAAAAAAGTGAGATAATAAAATAACAATAAAAGTAAATAGACAAAAAGCTAAATAGCAAAATAAATGCGAAATAATAAAATAACGATGAAAATGAATAAATAAATAAAAGGATAAATAACGGAATGCCAAAGAAAGAAAAAATGTGACCAGAAATTTGGTTGTCTTTAATGTTGGACTTCGCATACCCGGCTAGACGTATTTCACGTCCAGCTAGGCATGCAGCGTCTGAAACTATAAAATAAATATGGTAAAGGGTGCCCTCAGGTCTTACATTTTAAGTTGCTTTCTCGGAAGTGCGTTAGGCCATTGCCGGTAGGATCGCTACTTGGTTCATTATTTCTGGTTGCTGTTTTCTATTTCTGGTTGCTGTTTTGCTGTTTTTAGTTGCTATTTTGCTATTTCTGGCTGCTGTTTTGCTAGTTTGCTTGTTGCGCTATTTGCTGTTTTCGGGGCTGTTTTGGTTGTTTTTGGGTGTGCCATTTTGGTTGTTTTTGGCTGCTGTTTTGGTTATTTTTTGATGCTGTTTTTGTCTCGGTTTTGGCTATTGTTTTGGTCTCGGTTTTGGTTACTGTTTTGGTTATTTTGGCTGCTATTTTTGGGACTGTTTTTGGTTATTTTTGGGACTATTTTTGGTGATTTGTAGCTGGTTATTTCTTCGGTTTTTTTTCTCAGTTTTTTTGGCTGTCTTTCAGTGGTTGTTTTTTCTGGTTTTGCTGATGGGTTGCTGGCTACTTCGGTGATGGTGGTGGGCTTTTTTCTGGTTTTGGTGGTGGTTGTGTTGAATGAAGGTGGTTTGTCGAATGGTTGTTTGTTTCTTGGCCGGTTGTTTTCTCTATTTTGATTGTGCTATGGTTTTTCTTTTTGTTATTGTCGTGAAAGGTAGAAGAAAATAGAGACTTAAGTTTTTTTTGATGATGATTGCCGTGTAAGCCTCTCCCTTTGATGATTTGGTCACCTTTTTATAATGTTTTGGAGGATTCTCTAAACAAGGAAACAAATCATGTTGATTTGGGGAATTTATTTTGGGAAAGAATTTCATAAATTTGGTGAGGAGGATATCTCAAATCTTATTACTTGGAAAGGATGGGATTTCAAATCTTATTAAATTGGAAAGTGATTTGAGGGGATTTTCGCATGTAGAATGCATAGGATTTTATTTATTTGGGAAGATTTGGGCGTGCATGGTGGATTGTATGGGCCTTGGGCGTGTGGATGCATGGGCTTCGTGTGGTGTTTGGCGTGTGGATGGATTTAGGCCGAGGCTGAGGTTTGAAACAGAAACTCACTAAGTGAATCTGAGGTTGGCTAGTGATTCCGAGTCTGATGAGGGGCTAATTTTGGAGATTTTCTTTCCTTCCGGCATTCGTTTCCCGTAACTTCCTTAACTTTTTAGGTAGTACCTCTATACGAGGCTCATCATCGCTCTTATATAAAAATACAATGTCTACAGTCGCCCCCATTTTGATGGGGCTTGTGCAGTGTGTGACAGTGACAACCCTATCAAAGTCATGCATGCATTTTTACTTACTAGGCTCGTCAGCCGTTGCAGGACTTACCTGTTGTTTCACTACTGGTGTGAGATGCTTCGATCTCTGAGCTGAGTTGTTGGTGAGGTGTTTCGACCCGTGGAATTCATCCCTGCGAGATGCTTCGATCTCTAGGATTTACTCCCGAACTAAGTTGATTTGATGGCGAGGTGCTTCGACCCATGGGATTCATCCCTGCGAGATGCTTCGATCTCTAAGATTTATTCCCGAACTGAGTTGATTTGATGGCGAGGTGCTTCAACATTTGGGGTTCATCCCTGCGAGATGCTTCGATCTCTAGGATTTATTCCCAAACTGATTTGATTTGACGGTGGGGTGCTTTGACCCCTGGGGTTCATCCCTGCTAGATGCTTCGGTCTCTATGATTTATTCCCGAACTGAGTTGATTTGATGGTGAGGTGCTTCGACCCCTAGGCTTCATTCCCGAACCATCCTGGGTGTGAGATGTTTCGATCTCTGTAGTTCATTCCCGAACCATTCCTGGGTGTGAGATGGTTCGATCTCTGCGGTTCATTCCCGAACCATTCCTAGTGTGAGATGCTTCGATCTTTGCGGTTCATTCCCGAACCATTCCTGGGTGTGAGATGCTTCAATCTCTGCGGTTCACTCCCAAACCATTCCTGGGTGTGAGATGCTTCGATCTCTGCGGTTCATTCCCGAACCATTCCTGTGTATGAGATGTTTCGATCTATGTGGTTCATTCTCGAACCATTCCTGGGTGTGAGATGCTTCGATCTCTGCGGTTCATTCCCGAACCGTTCCTAGTGTGAGATGCTTCGATCTCTGAGGTGCTTCGACCATGGGGATTCATTCCTGAATCCATTCCTGGGTGTGTGATGGTTCATTCCCGAACCGTTCCTAGTGTGAGATGTTTCGATCCCTGAGGTGCTTCAACCTCGGGGATTCATTCCCGAATCCATTCTTGGGTGTGAGATGGTTCATTCCCGAAATGTTCCTAGTGTGAGATGCTTCGATCTCTGAGGCGCTACGACCTCTGAGATTCATTCTCGAATCCATTCCAAGTGTGAGATGGTTCATTCCCGAACCGAGTGGGTGATAGCGTCTTGGTCCTTTTGTGTGACTCTTCAATCCACTGTGGGGTTTTTCCATGATGATGAGGTGCTTCGACCCTTGGGATTCATTCCCAAACTGTTGACAATGTGGGCCTCGCCCCTAGGATTCATTCCTGAACTGTCGATAATATGGGCCTCAACCTTGGGATTCATTCCCAAAACTATTGATAATGTGGGCCTCGACCATAGGATTTATTCTGAGGTTCCTCTATTACTCTCCATTCTTGGAGTTGCCTGTCCTTGCCCATTTTTCCTCAAAACCTGCGAACACAAAACAAAAAATTGTGTGTATTCTACGTGTATGCATGTATGCATGGATGCATTTCCTATTCCGATGGGTTTTCTTTGTCCTTCTAGCTTGCTGTCATCTTTGGTAAGACATTCATTATTTTAGGGGATTTTCTTCACCCCTTTAGGAATCCTTTTGGGCCCTCGGGCGCCCTCTTGGCCTGCTTATAGTTTCCTTCTGCCTATTCTCCTCTGGTGATTGCTTAGTTCCCTTTGGTATCATGGCTCAAGATCCCGTTGTGTCCCTTATTCGCGGGGTGGTAGACTGGTCACCCCAGACCTGGCTCAGCTTTGTGTTCTCCGCACCGGGTCAAAATAGATTACGCCTTCTTGAAAATGACCTCATCATTTTGGGACCATGTCTTCCGATTCTCAGATTTCTAAATGTGCGCTCTCCCTAAAATTTGACTCCATTGTCCGTCACTATGTGGTATATCGACATACTATATTAAGGGCTATGAAATAGTCCCAATTGTTACACATATTATTGTCCTCAAAGAATGCCCAATAATGAAATCAGAGAACCTTCAAAACACTCAATGCAACTCAAATCCAAGTCTTTGAATAAATCATCTAAGCCAGACTCACAGTGTGTGTGTGCAAAGGTTTATTTATAACTTGATTCCTAGGTAAGCCAACTCAATGATTTCGTTTCAAAAATTAGGATCGATGGGTCAAATCAACCTAGATATCTCAATTATGCTCTGCAATTGCTTTTTCTGTGCTCAATAAGGTATGATTTTCTTTTTTTTTTGTCTTTTTTTTTCAACACACCTACCCATTAAGGTAGCATTTCTCCTCATGGCGGTCCTAATACTCACCCATGGGTAGCTTCATGCTTATCGGTTATAGGTGGTTTAATTTTTTTTCTTTATAGACTTTTCTTTTATTTTCAACCATACCACATATCATAACACAAGCAAATCAGGATAGACCTCTAAGCAAACGGTGATTCATTGACTTGCAATTTATTCAACTATTCACCTTGCCAACTACTCAGATTTTCACTATTAAAAAACCTATAATTAAGTGCTTACGAGTCTAACATAGATCAACTACTCAAAGTATCATATAAAAGTACATCAAAAACTTATCGTTTCTAAGATTTCACAATAAAGCAAACAATTTCAACATTGGACGTATGCTTAACTATTAAGGACTAAAAACAAATAATTTTTTTTCCTGGCTGAAGGCCCCCCAATTGTCTTTCTACTCTGGCTGTAAAACTTTCTATTCTCACTATTCGGGGTACTGTCAGACTGGCCACATCGTTGGTTAAAGCTTGTAGTTGCTCGGTAATTTTGGTGATGGTTGTCTCCAATTGATCCATGCGGGAATCTTCAATGCCTGATGCATCAATGTTTGCTAACCTCTTCTTGACAAGTCTTCATTCTTCTCTAACCCAACAGATATCTATGATGGCTTTTAAAACAATGGGTCAACATGATGCGTGTATGCATGCGATGCATGAGATGTTTGAGATGCATGAGATGCATGTGGTTATCAAAATGACATATATCATTCCGACCTTATTCCTCCCACACCCGTGGTAAGTCCATTTCTATCCCAAGTATGGCTCAATTTATGCACCAATGTGGGGTACACAAAATCGTTCTCTCCTACACTACAAGGGCGAACCTTGGCTACCCCAGTCTCATTCCATCGGTAAAAGACAAAGACCGCATATTTACAATATTGACTAAGCCTATTATGGGGATCGTGCCATTATCTAGAAACGAGGAATTGGGCCCTCGGTAATCACGATTGTGGGGATGGACTTGGAGATATCCAAAAGTATAAAAATATGCCATAACAAGGCATACCCTTCCTGGATGAAAGCCAGTGCGGATATCATACTCATACATTTGGCATATTGGGATCATGTTTGGACCTTCTAAGCCCATCAAGGTTTTCATACAAGTTGGCCCGTTATCATTTTAAAGCGTTCAATCATATTATCGTGAGGTGTAAACTTGTCCCAGTTGAAAAATCCCAACAGGTTTACACTTTTGTGATAAGGTGGCTAAACAACTTCAAATGATAGGGGGCCCAAACACAAGGTAGCCCATCGTCATTTTGAAAATTTTTGGCCCAATCGTCATAAGATACAAACTCATCCCAGTTTAAGTCGCCCAACAAGTTCTTATCCTATGACGAGAGGCCCAAATGGATCCAAATGATAATGGTCCCAAACACAAGCATATAGTTATCTTCTATAAGACATATAACTATGGTTCATAAGTGGGCTTATAAGGGTATGGATAAAGGCTTCCGCGGTGAAGGGTTGCTCACAACTAGGTCTCCCCACTCAAGGGTTCGAGTGACCAAGTGAACGCGCCTTTTTTATACCCTAGGGTACGTGCAAACGAGTGATGGTTATCATCACATAACGATCCGCCGCCTTGAGTGAAAGTTACTTCACGATACATGACGCGATCGGGGTAAAAAGGGTATGCAAAATATATGAGACTTGGGTAACCAAAGCAAAAGCCACAGACACTACAAGGCAATGTTTCAGGGTCGATTCTCTATCCCCAATGGAGTCGCCATATGTAGGAGTGAAGTGGGATTTACCGCTATGCCTATGATGCTCGGCGACCACGACACTATTGGGCTCACAGCCCCTAGAGAGTATGGAGTAGCCTGCGGGGGACTGAACCGATGAATAAAGAAGTCGCCACCCAGTGTGAACTGGGAAAAGATTTAAGGCCGCACTCACCCTTCGCAAGGGAAGACCTCAAACCATTGGGTTCGGAATGGTCCCTTACTTATACCAGTATAATGGACTGGTTCACACAATGGTATAGCCAAGTCTTATACAGTTCATGCAAGATAATTCAAATAAACACAAATTCACACACCCATAAACATTAATAGAAATAATAAAAGCATATTACATTAAGAAGTACAAGATGCGGTAACGAAAACTATAATAAACAAAGATAAGCGGGAAAAGCGTCGATAAATAAATAGCAAACAAAAAGAGGTTAATCACGCACATATGAATATTTCCCGAGTGGTACGTGGAGTTGTATCCCAAGTACAGACCACACTACCGTCCATTCGGATTCGACTACGGAATTTACGTCTGGGTTTCCATCCGATATACCGCAAGGGATAGTAACACATAACCATCAATGCAATGTAAACAGACATAAAAAAGTGAAATAATAAAATAACAATAAAATTAAATATACAAAAAGTTAAATAG